>JAFVLL020007082.1:0-13488 GCA_021397915.2 Tor tambroides | reverse complement strand
AATTATTTTCTCCATCCTGGGCAGCACTTAAGGCGTACAATATGTCACCTTTTATCCAAAGTGTTGAGTGAAGTGCCAGTGCCTGGAGGTCAACTTCTCGTGCACTCGGATCAAGCTCATTGCGAACGCCTCATGAAGTCGGCGCTCTGCTCTCACGTGGCTCAACCGTTTAATGCCAGATTAGCAGGAACCGGTTGCCCGCAATTCACCTCCCCAATGTTTTGAAGGTCAAAAACCCTATTAATGTACAGTTAATGGCTTTCTCAACTTGTTTTGTTATAGTGCTTGTCAATCCTATTGATAGTTACACAGAGAGGAGCCTTTTCAGAATGGAGTCACGCAAGGTGAAACTGCATAATAATGTCCTGATTCGAAGCAAAACACGACTCTGTTGAAGTCCTCAGCCACATTTAGAGTAGGAGGGTAAAAAAGCTGACGTTCTCTTTAAAGATTCAGATCTAAACATCACAAAGTCTCCTCAAAAGGCCTCTGTGGCTTTGTGTTTTATTGACAGGTCGACTAAAACAGCACTCATCTGTTCCGCAAGACTGTCCACTGCTGGATCAAAAGAAAACGCATCCTCTGCAAGACGACAAACAAATGAGAAATAGCTCTTTGTGGAAGCGTACAGGACTATCATCTGATGCTAACTGTCAAACATGCATTATTCAACGGCAAGTAAACAAGAGAGGAAAGAAGAGCGAGACTTGTTTTGGCTCTCCACCAACTGTCTCATTAGCCTCACTCTGTCTTGGAAAAATAAACACTCACCAGGCCCACTGAAACACAGCCAGGTCTCACGTGGATGTGTTACATTCAGTGGCACAGACAGCTCCTCCAGTCAAACAACAGAAATCTCGTACTTACCTCGCACAGGATTCGCCGCAGAGGCCTACACCTCGAGCACCAGGGGCCAGTGATCTTCTCCGCATGGAGTGACAGCGTTTTCAGATTTACTGAGTGCCCCGTCTGACACAAACACACCTGAGTCTGCTAATGAAGGCTGGGAGAAGTGTCTGGTAAGTAGATTCAGGTGTGCTGGCACCAAATTGTGCCAGAGCAACAAGAGGACGCTTGACTGCTCCAGTTGAATCTGACAGATCCGCACTGAGTAAAACCTGCAAGCGCTAGGTCGTCCGTAAAATATGTGCAATCATTTTATACTATCATCTCGGTTAGGGTTGAGTGATTTTCTCCTAAGCATGAATTGAATTTATGTCAAAACATTAAAAAAAAAAATATTAGAGCTGTAGATTTAGCAATTAGCATAACTCTCTCACATATACATACAGATAGTTTATGGTGATTTACCATGATGATGAAAAAAACCTGGACCACAAAACCAGTCATAAGGGTCAATTTTTTGAAATTGAGATTTATGCATCATCTGAAAGCTGAATTGATAAGCTTTCCATTGAGTGTGTGTTTTGATAGGATAGGACAATATTGGGCAGAGATACAACTGTTTGAAAATCTGAAATCTGAGGGTGCAAAAACAAACAAAAAAAATCAAAATATTGAGAAAATCACCTTTAAAATTGTCCAATGAAGTTCTTAGAAAAGCATATTTCTAATCAAAAATTACGTTTTGATATATTTACAGTAGGAAATATACAAAATATCTTCATGGAACATGATCTTTACTTAATATTCTAATGATTTTTGGCATAAAAGAAAAATCGATAATTTTGACCCACACAATGTATTGTTGGCTATTGCTACAAATATACCTGTGCGAATTATGACTGGTTTTGTGGTCCAGGGTCACACATCTGTTATGTTGATACATTTATTTAATCAAAAGTACAGCAATATTGTGAAATATTGTTTAAATTTAAAATAACTTTTCTTTTTGAATATATTTTAAAAATGTCATTTATTGCTGTGATGGCGATTACATTTTCAGCAGCCATTCAATCTTCAGTCTTCTATGTCACATGATCAGAAATCATTCTATATGTGGATTTGGTGCTCCAGAAACATTGTTATCATTTATTGTTGTCATAAGTGTTGAAAAAAGTTGTGCTGCTTAATATTTTTTGTTGTTGTTGTTGTGGAAACTGTACTTTTTCCGGATTCTTGGATGAATAGAATGATTAAAAGAACAGCAGTTATTTGAAAAATATTTTGTAACATTGTAAATGTAATAAATAAACTAAAACTAAAAATTTATTAACCAATTTATTATAATAAAATATAACTTATAAGTCTGAATATTTCTCGAATGCAAGTCTGTGGGGATTTTTTAATGCCCTTTTTGTCTTCTAGGTGAAAAATGTCTGTCTGATCGTGTAAAAAAGTAATATCACACCTCTCAACAAGCTGCATGTTTTGAAGAATTATTCATGTCCGTATAATAAACAGTGTAAACACATTTGAGCTAGAATAATTCTCAGGGTTTGAGGTTTATAAAATCCTTAACCTTAAGTATGAGCATATGTAATGGTGATTTTTTTTTCATTGATTTTTATTATTATTATTTACAGTCTGTTTTTCTTTTAATGTATAGGACAGTGGAAATCGGAGGGTAATTGGACCGCCACATGATGTATTCCACACTGTTCCACAGCTCTGATGGTAGGTGAATTTTCTTCTGTAATTTAAAGGTTCACATTCAGTTTTGACATAGAAGATTCTGGACACATCCACTGTCATGGTGCCTTCAAGTAGCTGCACAGGTGTACATTATAAAAGCAGATCAGGCAGCACTGAACAGGGTGAGATTAGGTGAATTCTGCTGCATGACACCCTGACACCAATCACAAACATCTCTTCCGAGGTTAATAATCAATGAACCTCGTACAACTGTGATGTATC
The DNA here is from genome assembly GCA_021397915.2 of Tor tambroides. Taxonomy (NCBI): domain Eukaryota; kingdom Metazoa; phylum Chordata; class Actinopteri; order Cypriniformes; family Cyprinidae; genus Tor; species Tor tambroides. The sequence goes on along the minus strand of JAFVLL020007082.1, from coordinate 10,671 downwards.
CACAACACATGGTTGTTTCGGAGTCTAGAAAGAAATCAGTATGGCCGAACAGAATTGATTCAATCTTTGAATTACTTTGCATTCATTTTTATTTCTGTTGGATGCATAGCATCTGGTGGCTACACAGTAGAAGATTTACAATGTTTTTATAGTTATTAAAAATGTATGTTAAAATTATTGATGTAAAAATATTCAGTTTATTTTATAGATGCATAGTACAATCATTTCAACATTAAAATACCCTCTCGGATTCCAGTTTAATGTGCAGAGAATATTTATTTATTTTATTTTATTTTATTTATTTATTTTTTGTGTGTGTGCCAGTAGTGGCGCTGAAATCATAAAAGTTGTATGTTGTAAGTTTTCATATTTATCAATGAGCTGATAATTTGATGCATATTGCAGACGAGACTTCTGATTACTTTTGCAAATAATCATCAATAATCAACTACTATTCAATATTTTAGGGTATTTTTTATTTTATTTTATTATATTTTATTTTATTTTATTTATTTTAAGAAATTAATACTTTTATTTAGTAAGGATGCATTTAATTGATCAAAGGTGACAGTACAGACATTTATGTTGTTAAGATTTCTATTTCAAGTAAATTATAGGTTCTTTTTTTACTTTCCATTCAAAAATCCTGAAAAAAACATCACAAAAATACAAAATATTAAGCATTACAACCATTTTCAACACTGATTATAATAAATTATTCTTGAGCACCAAATCTATAAAGACTGCTTAAAATCCAGCTCTGCCATTACAGGAAAAAATTGCATTTTTAAATATATTACAAAACAAAATTATGTAAAATTCTTTCATAATATTACAGTTTTACTGTATTTTTGACCAAATAAATGCATCCTTGGTAAGCATAAGAGACTTTTTTCAAAAACATTAAAAAACTTTTGAATGGTAAAAACATTTTTGAATGGTAATGTCATTACATAATCTGTACTTATAACTACTGGATCTGATTACTAATTCTACACACACTTCTGCTAATTTCTTTAGTGTTTCTGTTCTGATTGCTGACCGACACTGCTGTGCAATTATTTCAATGAGTTTTTCACTGGTCTGTTATTGTAGTGTCAACTACTTCAGATAAACACACCCCTCAACCTCACATAAAAACAAAACAAACTGTGATTTATTGCTTTACATCTTCTCTTCCTGACTGTCTCTTCCTGTATAAGTAGGTGGTTCTTGGCCAGAATTAGCTGTGGATCAGGGTTTATGCAGTTAGTCAGAAGTCTGGCTACGCAAGACCAAGTCTGCGATGAATCATTGCTGAATATGAATGTCTGCAGACATCCAGCATAGTGCGTCACTCACCTGTACCTCCTGTGGTAAAAATGAAACTCTTGATAAAGTCTGACAGTGTGTTTTCATTTCCTTTAACGTAAACAATGAGCAAGCTTCTGATTGCTCAGTATGTGGGACTTGTAGATGTGTGTCTGTTTGTTCGAAGAAGCATTTTGCCCCCTTATCTTCCTCAATCTGCGCAATGAAAGCAGGTCTGTGTGTTGACACAACACATATGACACAGCTCTCCTCGAGTGATAATGCTCGACAGCAGTGTTGATCAGTTCCAGAAAAAGGAAAGAATATTCCCTCCAATGATCCATATCTGCAATGCGCTTTTATAAAGTCATGACCTTCACTGAGACGGAGCCTGAGATTAGCTGATTTGTTCTTCTTATATAAAGGTGATGTGTGTATTTTTTAAATGTAAGCATTAATCCATCCCTTGAGTATCTTCCACTCTTCTAGGAAGGTTATCCAGTCGATGTTGGAATGTGGCTGCAGGCTGAGGAGTAAGATACTTGAGTAATTGTACTTCATTACTATACTTAAGTATCATTTGGGGAACTTGTACTTGAGTGCTATTGAAACTGAATATTTGTGCTCTTTCTCAGTTGCATTCCTTCAGACCTTTAAAGTACAAAGCACATTTTTACGGGTCATGACTTCAGTCAAGTCAGTGAAATTCCATTGACAGCTGAACTTGTATAGATTTAGTTGACATTCATTTACCATAGTGTAAATCAGTTGATTTCTCTGAACATAGGCAAATCTAAAAATTAATATCCAATGTTCATGTTGCAGATTCTACACACACACACACACACACACACACACACACACACACACACACACACACACACACACACACACACACAAAAAAAGTCTGTATTTTTGCATTATGACAACCTCAAATGAATTTGTTCAATCAACAAACCACATGGAGTTAAAGGAACTTAATTTTTAGCATAAACAATTTAAGTTGATTGCTCAAAAAAATGTTCACATAAAATAACATTTAATTTCAACATTTATTCTTCTTATCCAGTCATATATAAGGCATGCTGGAGAACAGAAATTCACTGTCCAAATTCCAAAGTTAACAAGACTATTTTATTAAGTTAGTATAACTCAGGCTATATATTTTTTTAAGAAAATCAGTTAACAGAAATTTGAGTTGACATTACACACACCATAAGTTAATGCAATGATCAACATTATTATGTCAACAGAACTCATGAAAACTAAATAAAATGTATGAATAATGTAATAAATTAGAATTTTTAACTTGCAGCATACGTGTATTAAAGTTGTGGTGCATAAATTCATTTGTAGCATATAAATCCATCTGTGCTGTTTATGTTTTTGTTTTTTCTCTTTTATTCATTTGTCCATCCCTCCGTTGTTCAATCTGTTTGTCCTATATAGGGTTGATTGATTGATTGATTGATTGATTGATTGATTTCTTTATTTTTTTCCAATGTTTGATTCAGTGTTTTGAAAATATATTAAAAATCTGTATTGCTTTGTCTAAATAAATAAATAAATCCTACATAGGACAAGAGGTTTGGACAATGTGTGGATAGATGGACAAATAAAACAAACATATAAAGCCTACATACATGGTTTGGTGAATGAATGGATAAATAAATAAATGCTATAATATGATGAAATAAGAGTGTAATATATGCTGCTTGTGATATTGTTTATCAGAATACAGAATCGGAAGTTTGAATGGCTGTCAATGGAGAAACCCAAACAAGGAATAGCAAGTGCTGCTCAACAACTAAACCTTCAGACCTTGATCCAAAACTTGGCAGGAGGGGGAGTCATTATTTTTGCAATTTCATCTGGTGACTCTAATGACACAGAAATTAACCTCTTCACCTTTAAATATGAAAAATAATGATCTGATCTGAAAGGAGGATGATATTGGAAAGTTGAGGAAGAAAGAGACGGAGGGAGAGAGATTATCTGTGAGTGTTTCTCTGATGTGTAATTGGCCTCTTAAGATGGGGAGAGCGAGTCAGTGAGAGCTGATGCAACAATAATGTCCCAGTTCTTCCACTCTCAGCATGTAAACAAGGCTCAACTTTTGTAAGCCAAAAAAACAGACCAAGATCGATCGATGTGATTCTAGGAAAAGAGCAGAAGGATGATGTGCGCGCTGGAAGGCCGAGAGCAAACTCAGATGGACCCGTGCGGCCCGAATAAGAGTATCAGTCTCAGCTGCACGCCGCACACTTCCTCACTCCACAGGCAGCCTGATGGGGGCTTATCTCTCTCCCCCCTGTCTGCGCTGATTACGGGCATGCCAGAGCTGTGTGTCCTGCTCTAATAGTGCTGCCCACTCACTCACAATTAGCTGTGATCATTACCACCCCGCTCGAAGGAGATTAACTCAGCCTTCATTTGTTTGGGGTTTACAGAGCTGCTTTCTCACACTGAGGTGAGTCATGGCAGGGGGAGATTCCAAAGATGCAATATTGCCATCTGTTGGAAGCCTGCCAGAGCTCCAAGAATAGTATTTGGGAAAGAGGTAGAAAGATGAAACAAGGAAATATGGAAAATGATTTCCACACCCGTAACACTTGATTGAATTTTGACTAATGCTACAATGCGTCGCAGTCTCAGTGTAGACTGCCTCGCTGATTATGATGGGAGAAATTGCGCTAAATTGTCATACGACAAGAAATCAAGGCATATGCGTGATTATTAATTGGGTTGTGCAGACATTTCTTGGTAAACTTCCAAGAACATATTCTCAATATTCATGAGAAAAGCCTTTACCTTAGTATGATATGTAAATTATGGCATGCAGAGGTAGTGTCATGAATGCATAAAGCTAATAATAATTAATAATAAGAGGGTTTTCAAACCTTCAGAGTACTGCTAGGAACTTTACAGATAAATGTATAAAAAATGTAGATTAAAGTGCCCCTATTATGGGTTATGAAAAGTTCATATTTTGGTTTTGGGAGTCCCCAACAACAGGTTGGCATGCATGCAAGGTCAAAAAAAACTTTCATTGTCTTATAATATGCATTTATTTTTACCTTATTTGCTCAACGACTCCCAAACGATTCGCTCAAAGATTCATTTTTCCAAACCTCTCCTTTGCATGATATTAATCTGCGGTGATTGGTCCTATTGGTTGATATCATTTAAAGCAGCTTTTGCAGTGCTGCTTTGTGTACAGTCGTTACCTGGGAAACAGCTATTTTTAAAGCTCCAAAAGCCACACCTAGTGGCAAAGAATGAATTTGAATCAAGTTTTCCCAGGTCTGCCCGCAAGTACTGCTCACTGCAGAGCCAAATGGCCTCCAGCTCCACCTCTGTGGAACTAATGGGTGGAGTTATGTTTAGCGATAGGGTAAGGGGTAGGGTTAAGGTGTGTTTAGGTGTCTATCTCCACCCATTATCTCCAGCGAGGAGGAGCTAGATCTCCAGCTCCTCCCATTTGGCTCTGCAGCAAGCACCCTCTCTCTGTGCACGCAACAAGTGGGCGGGCAATGTGCTAATGTTTCATGTTGACGTCAACATGAAACAGCTTGGGATTCGTTTTAAAAACGACTTGTTTCAATTATTCAGAGTCGACTCTTTCTTTTGAGAGACAATAACTTTATACACATTTTTCTTTAAGATTAAAAACTTTGCAGGATGTTTTCATTCACTTAGAGCTGTGTTACACACTGCATGAAAGGTAATTTTCATTTAGGTGAATTTTAAATAGGTGCACTTTAATAAAAGTGGACGTAGAAAATTATAAATAAGATATATAAAATATGTTAAAATTGATAGAATTCTACACCATAAAAATATTTTTAGAAGTTGTAAATAAAACAAAGATTGGTGGAGTACATGTAGTTGATTAATATTACTCAGTACTTAAATATATAATTACACTGTAACAAGGACACCTTAAAATAAAGTGTAACCGAAAATACTGTTTGAGTTTAAATTAGCACGTTTAAATTAGTGTGTTACTTGCCATTTGGTTGTTCAAAGTACAACATTTTCTATTTTTAAGTGTAATGACTGGTCAGCAATCATGAGATTAAATTAAAATTATTTAATTTATATACAGACTTAGTTTTAATTTTATTTTCAAGTTTAGATACTTTAGTGTTGGTTAGGAAAAATTATAGAAAAAGTAAATAATTTCCAGGTTATATTTTACACATATTTTGAATATAATATTTTTATTATGATATTTAATTACACCTTATTTTAATGTGTCCTTGTTACAGTGTAGTTATATATTTAATTACTGAATATTATTAATTAACAACATGTACTTACTATAGGATTAGGGTTTGGTTTAGTCCATGTTACTATGCATAATTTACTGCTATTAATTTGCTTACTACACAAAGTACATGTAACAAGGACACTGTAAAGAAAGTGTTACCTAATATTTTATCTTTCACATTATAAATGGGTCTTTATAGATGAAAATATATAGCTGCTTTTATATTTTAGGAAGGGGGTACGTCGCAAGGAGATCATCATATTGTATTTGATGGTCTGTGGAAAGTTTGAAACCCCAACCCCTGATGTAAGTAACCAGAATGCATTTCTTTTACATTCAGTCTTATGATGACATTCTATTACATGATTATACCTGTTTTTTTGTAGTTCCTGTTCATATGCAATGAACGTCGCACCAGACGCTGGAGCGTAAATGCATTTGGAATGCATAAATCATCAGCTTGACATTTGAATGCTTCTGAGCAGTGCATGTTAATGGAATAACTTCAGAATACAAATTACTTCGATGCTTTATGATGTATTGAAGAGCAAAATGGGGCGTTTGAGCTAAGGACAGGCACAAAAAAGAAAGCAAATCTGACATGGCTGTTATAAATGTAGAAATGTTGGATGTGGCTAACATTTTGGATGTCTCTTTATTTCTTATCAAGCATTTCTTTGCCTCGCTGTACGTTCAAGTAACCTTTCTGGTACATTTCTGGTATCGTTAAACAGGAAACTGCATTAAATCTGGGAGGTTCTTCGGTTTTGGGAAAAGCAGCAGTGATGCTGGGACCAGGATGCCACGTTTCTCCCTCTGTGAATACATGCAGCCTCTCTGCTGTAAATAACACATTCATCGCTGTGCCACTGCTTCCTCCTGCCAGCCCTCTGCAGATACACTGTGACGTTCTGTGTGATTAGGAGCTCTCAAAGCAGACCGACCGGCCGTGACTTCAAAATTAGTGAGTTGGTTTCTTGAAGCTTCATTTTGCTTCCCATCCACTTAACATTTCTGCTCCTCACATTCACAAAATTCACACTTCAAAAAGCATCTGTTACTACTCTGCACCAAAAGCATCTGTGTATGTATTTTCCATGCAGTTACAATGAATGGGGACTGAGGCTTTCAAGCTTCAAAAAGGAATGCAAAAGCACCATTAAAGTGTCATTTTAAAGCCATACTATAGATTTATGTGACAAACAAACTGAAATTAACTCGTTGTTTGCTCAAAGTCATGACATCAAGCTGACACTAATCTTTTCAATAAATCACTTCATCATGTTTACAACAGCCTGAATGATTCATTCAGGAATAAGACAGATACGGTTCTCAAGTTCGACTCATCAATTCAACCCAATGGCAACAGCAGTGACTTAAAAGAATAGTTCACCCAAAAATGAAAATTTGCTGAAAATAAATTCATCCTCAGGCCATAAAAGATGTAGATGAGTTTGTTTCTTTGTCTGAACAGATTTGGAAAACTTTGTACTGCATCAATTGCTCACCAATGGATCCTCTTCAGTGAATGGGTGCCGTCAGAATGAGAGTCCAAACAGCTGATAAAAACATCACGATGATCCACAAGACTCCAGTCCATCAATTAATGTGAAATGAAAAGTTTTTAAGAGGATTAATGAAAACATTTTTTTTTTCTTTAAGTTATATTTTTGGGCTTTTATTAGATAGGACAGTAGTAGAGCCCCAACAGGAAACCATTGGGTGGAGAGAGGCGGCGGGATTGGCAAAAGACCTCGAGACGGGAATTGAACTCGGGTCGCCGTGAGCACAGTTGTGCTATATGTCGGCGCACTAACCACAAGGCTATTGGTGCTGACCATAAAAAATGTTGTTGTTGTTGTTGTTGTTGTTGTTGTTTGTTTGTCTGTTTTATTTTACTTCAAACCATACCTTCTGGCTGAAAAGTCCATATTGCTTTTTTTAGTGAAATATTTGTCTCTTTTAAATCAGGAGAGACATATGCACAGTTCAAGCAATTTTTACAAGCAAAAACAGTCCAGAACAGTTCTAATTATGTATTAAGTCTTGTATTTTGGCAAGAAGTGATGGATTAAATTTAAAACACATGGATGGATTTGTTTCTTAAAAACATATAGCTTTTTACTTTAAAATGTGTTCATTGATGGCCTGGAGTCGTTTTTATCAGCTTTTCGGACTCTCATTCTAACAGCACCCATATATATATTCCCACATTGCATATATATTTGTGCTACTAGATTTCAGCAAAGTGAAGCTTAGATTATTTCGCTCTAGCAGAGAATTGGTCCTAGAGTAAGACAGACACCAAAGCATATTTCCAGTCCGAGTAGATTAGATTTATGATAACCAGCTCTTAAGTGCTCTGATGCTTATTGTTTTTCTGTAGTAAGTTATTCAATTCAAGACAAGACGTGAAATGCATTATTTATTTGATTTAATATAGCTTTTGCCAGGGAGAGAGGTTGTTATTATGCCTACCCATGCCCTTACATATCAAAGCCCTTCAAGCTGATAGTTTTCATGCACCGCTCTAAATAATGCATCGGAAATTATCACTGGGGGAAAATTAAATAGACTGATAAGCTGGATGTATTGGGTTAGTCGCATTAACCTGTGAGGGTTATATTACTTTTGGCTCCGTGGTACGCCCAGATTATGCTGTTGTGATGCTATCACCTATAAGGATTAAAGAGATCTCAAGTGATAAACACAAGGTTTCTTAGGTGTCCTAATTGATTTTCTTTATCTTAAAATTAGTTGGAATACATATCAATGTTTCATTTCAATATACAGGGATTTTCGTTTCAATATACAGGGATTCAATATAAAGGGATAGATCACTCAAAAAGGAAAAGTCTGTCATTAATTACTCACACTCACATCGTTCAAAATTAATATGACTTTCTTTCTTAGAAAAGGTGATCAATCACTCCTTCCTATACAATTACGTTAAATATGAACAGGATCAAAAAGGACACAACAGAGCCATAAAATTTGACTGATGCACTATATTCCTCTGAAGTCAAGAACTTCAAGCTTGAAGTTGTTATATTTTGGTCTGTGCTAGTTTTATAAAACAAATCAACTGATTAATTGAAAAGTTCTGACTCAATCAAATGATTTATTCACAAATTACTCGTCACGATGTCTCTTAAGAACTGCTCCAAGAAAATCCAGGGTGGACTTCCAGATTTACAGTGAATAGTGACTAGTGAGTGAATCTCAGACTTCTGAAGATTTCTGAAGATAGAGCACAGAAGTCCTGTGAAACACTGTTATATTTTTTGATGCTTAAATGCTTCATGAAAAACTTATTTGCATGCATGTCTTTTTATTTATGGGATTATAATATAGTATAAAAACATGTATGATTTAAAGCACATTCCCAAAATAGAGAGATTAGAAAAATATAAGGCCAATGCAACATGTTTAAAAAGGTCCAGACTGGTTCCCTTAAAGTGTTGCTTTATTTGGAGCTGTAATGCCCTGCCCTGAGGAACAAGATTGAATAAAAACTTGTTTCACAGTGAGAGAGAGAGAGAGAGAGAGAGAGAGAGAGAGTGTGAAATTCGTTTTTAAAATGAATGCTGCATGCCACTTTTCCTTTCATCACTTATTCATTGAGAGCAAATGTTTTTCTCCATAACCGTGCTGCAGTTTCCTATATGCTCTGTTAGTCTGACATCTTGAAGCAGTGCAGGTGCTTTAGACTTCCACAGAAACACTTGCTGCTCTTTCTCTCCATGTACCTACACACAGTTGTTTAATATTGTGAAAGCTGTCATTCCACAGGAGAAGAACGCTGGCTCTTTGGGTCTGCCTGGGGCCAGGATGGACGAGAAGATGTTAGGTGGCAGGCAGTGCTCCCAGGTTTCTTTAACACAAGAGCTGTAGAAATATCAGCCTGGATATTGGTGTTAGATTGCTGTCTGTAGAAACTCCAGGGCGCTATTGTTGTATCTCAAGTTTATGTAACCGTCTTTTGCCTCAAGGTCTAATAAGCTGAGTAAAAGAGTATGAATCATCTTTCTGTTTACATGCATTACAAGACAGTGACATTGTCTGTGAATATACTGTGCTAAAATTAATCTCTATATAAAGTCAAACAGAAGACAGCCTACATTTCATAATGTCAAACGTAACTTGAGAGCTTCTTCTCCTTCTGGCTAAAAACTCCTCATTTTCTGGTGCAGATCACACATTGTACTCCCACTGTGTAAAAAGTCTGGGACTTGTCCGAGATGACCGATGATTTGTGCTCAGTTTCCAGAAATACTTATATTACACCTTTTGTTTTCAGATCTCTTTATCTGTTGGCTGTACCTGCTAAAAACAAATTTAAGTTGCTATTTCTGGTTTGCAATATCGCTAAAAGCCCCGATCCAGCCTCCAAACACAGGTAAACCTGATAAATCACCCTCAATATTTCAGTCTAGGCTTATTTTATTTGCAAAATGAAAGTCATTTTGAAATATGCATTTAGAAATTACAATTGAAAAAGAAAACACTGATTTTCCTAACCTCAATTCTAGCCTTGCTGACTAACTAAACTCTTGCTGATAAATGAATTTACATGAAGCACCTGATTTGTATCTTTTGCTGACACACACATCGTCACAACCCAATATATGCAGTCCTGCTGTTTTAATATGAGCTCCAGCCATGAAAAATTATGTAAATAAATGTCAAAAGAATTACGATCTCTCTCATCTCTCTCATCTCGCCTTCCATACACAGTCAGCTTGATATAGGCCTCTATACAGATATCCTGTCTGGGTTTGAATAGAACAATAAACTCTTTCACTTAGCCTTGATGAAAGCTGTTCTGCTCTCACAGAAGGTTGTAAATATATCCCATTAACTTGAATGATAAATATACAGTAGGAGTGAAGACTGAGCTTCCTAATTCCAGACGACTAACTCGGATCCTTGTAGGTGATTTGCTTCTTAAAGGGGTCATATAATGCGATTTCAAGTCTTCCTTTCTCTTTGGAGTGTTACAAGCTGTTCGTGCATAGATGAGATCTCTAAAGTTGCAAAGACTAAAGTCTCAAAGAGATATTCTTTATAAAAGTTAACACTCTGCCACGCCCCCCTAAAACGGCTCA
>JAFVLL020007081.1:0-29185 GCA_021397915.2 Tor tambroides | reverse complement strand
GATGAGGATCAGAGAGGGAAAATGAATAGGCGGCGAGGGGCGGTGGGGGGGGGGGCACGTAGGGAAGTATTATGTACATTTGAAACTGACTTGTTTTCACTTAAACATTAATTAAATTGGAGCTAGAGGAACAATTATATTGACGAATGTTTTTGGAGCTACTGTAATTAAATTAATCCATTTAATTAACAAATTATATTGAACTTTTCCCCAGAGAGCAACATTAGACTTGTGTTCTCTCTTACAAACAAGCAAAAATAATGTTGCGGAAATGTTTGCAAAGATCAGAAGGAAATGAAACAGACAAAGGCAAACCGATGGAGTGTGTATTGTCATCTGTTGTAACACAATCATGGATGATTGTAACGCACGGGGGAAAACATAATTGGATCAAAACTTTTTCATACCTTAATGGGCTACTCTAGAGAGATCTGGTTCCCTCATTTGCAAATTAAATTTGATAGCATTCTGACAGCACATTGCAGCTCTATAAAGGTATTTAAATCACTAAATTATTACAACAACTTACATTATGCTCAAAGAAGCAGTTCAAAGGGCTTAAAAGTCTCACACTTGAATTTATTGTGTACTGTATCAAGTAAATGAATAACATGTAACACTACAGAATTTAGTAGCCTACTATTGTAATGCTACTACACTTTGGGTCATTAAGCAACTAATAATAATAATAATAATAATAAACTTTAAAGCAGAATAGAATATTGTCCTATTAATAACAGAAAGTGATTTTTATTCATGTGATAATCATATTCAGAGTTAGATCCCAGATGACTGGCGACTAAACAATGCCATCTAGAGGCAGTGAGCTGACACTACAGTAAGATTGACCTACTCTGACAAAACCAGTGGCCTAGATCAAATTTTCCCCATTTCATGTCATCAAGAAAAACTACGGCGATCAAAGCCATTGATGGTGTTATTTGAATCTACTCTATATTAATCAAGACTTCTGTACAAAATTAATTACAGAAGTGTCAATGCATACAACATTAACACAGAGAAAGCGTTTCAATAACATTGTAAGTTACCTCACGCTGTGTTATGTTTTCTCATTGAGGACATTTCTCATTTCTCTTTCTTATTGAAGAGTGAGTCCCTTTTGGATGTTGATCCTTCTCATTTAATTTGTGAGCCCGTCGGGCCTGTTTGAAGTTATAGCCTACCACGTTAACCGCTTCCGGTAAGAAGAGAGATAGAATAATATTACTGTAATAATCTCTGTCCTTAAGGGAGCGTTCAAGATTATTATTATTTTCGTAGAATCCCAAAAACAAAATCAACGAAGTAGACGCTAGACATTGAATATACTAATTTTGTGTGGAAACAGCTTGACATTTCTGATTATCTTTAACTTGTTTATATTAGGCTATATATTTATTTTGGAGTGCGCTATAATTGGTGTTTAGGGTAGAGTGGGGGGAAACGCCCCCCTTAAGGACTGTGTAAAAAAATTTCTGTAAAACAAAGGTTAAATGTGTTCAGAAAAGTTATCATAGTTTTAGTGACACTGACATAAATTATAAACCAAGTATGAAAAATGTCCAGAGTTTTCATGTTGTCAGATTTTTAACAAAAATTACATTTGTACCAAGGGGGTTGTAACGCCCCCATCATACCCGCCTTAAAAAACTCAGACCAATAAAAATTATTGTTACATGTCAACAAGTGTTGAAGCAACGATGCAAGATCAGTTATTGTGATTTTCTGTAAAAATTGAAAGAGATTTGATGCTACCTTATTTGGCCCATTTTACCTGTTAGCCCATTTTAGCTGACTTCACCCTATTTGATGGAAAAACAAAAGATTTGATGTTCAGAATAGAATAACTAGAGTAACTACCATTGCCCCATGGGGGCATTTTACCCCACTGACTATGTTTGAGAAAAAAAAAATGTCATTCTGAAAATATAATTATATTTTTATTAAATAACACTGTATCTACAGGCCCAACTGTTCTCATAAACTCCAACTGTAAATGCCATAGAAGTATGATATTATTGATCAAAGGGATTCTTTCTCACTTCTTTCTCATAACAGAATGTCCTGTGTCAATATTCATGTTAACCTTCTTACCTATAAGCAAGTTAAGTTTGGAGTGTTTAAAAAAGATTGTATGCAACGCTACTTGATTAACAACCTTCTTTGTTGTGGTAGATTTTTTATTCATAAATGTAGATTTTTGAAAACCACCCCTTCTTTTCCTCACTTCATAAATGACCTTAGAAATATTGCTTCATCCCTATGTACACTTTTGAGTAATAAGGCTACTACATTAGCTAATTTTTTTCAAGGAGTTTAGTGACTCATAATATCTTATAACCCCTTTTGCAAAATTATGTAAATTGATTATTATTTTTTTATTTTATTTTTTAAATAAAATTCATCTTGAATTTATAATTCAAATGTAACTACTGCTATACAATGTAGTAACTTATAGTTATGTCTGCCTTATATATTTGCAACTGTGTATTTTGATATTTCTTACTTTTGTTCACTTAAAGCCTGTTTTGTCTGTGCATTTTTTGATTTTCAATAAAAAATCTCCTCCTTTAGTAAGAGTATATGATTCTTGTGTATAACTTTCTTTATCTTAAAACTTGTAGTGTTGTAGTGTACTTGTAAAACTTGTAGTGTAGTGTATATACTAATATAAAATATTATGTATTCTTCTCATGTAAATTGTTTGCTGCCATGTTTGCTCATGGAAACTCAGTTCACGTGTAGTTATGGTATCCACCAGCAGAGGCCAACTGGTTCAGCCAAACCTTGACCTCTTGACAAAATCCAGTTGCTTATAGAGTGCTACATTGATGACATATTTTTGTAGGCCAACCCAGAAGTTAGAATCACCTTTGTTCCCTTGAGAGAGAAAAAAAAAACACAATAGCATTTTTGCCAGCAGTAAACAAACTAAACCACTGAGGAAACCCCAAAATAATTTTCACATGATTGCTTTTCTTATTACTTTCAAATTATCTTAATTTTGCTTTAACAGCGTCTTAATTAATGTTTTTCTACAGCTAGGCTTAATGAATTTGAAAGATCAAAGAGCCACAAAATGATAGCAGTCACACTTTTTTTTTTACAGAAATTGGGCTGAACTTACATGAATTTGGATATGGCTTATGGTTTTTAACAGAAATGCCTACTAGTACTCGCACTCCTAAATCCTAATCTGATAGAAGCAGTCCTAAATAGATGCATTCTTTTATTTTTTCACCAAAGCAGTCTAAACAGTCTGCTAGCATTTTTATAGTTATCCCTCAATATAATTGTGTTGACAGAATTCACTGGTGGCAAAATGGGACTGTTATTGATGCATTTGGTGAGCCTACAATATATAACCAGGAAAAAGATGATGATGCTGGCCAGCTAATGTGACAGTTTTTCAGTTTTGTTTCACGTTTTCCCAAATGTATAGCTCAGCCAAATTGAAAAGTGAGTCTAACATGTGAGCCTGGCCCCAGAGAAAGAGAGTAACTTATGATTGATATTTCCTACCAGACAAGTTAGGTTGACAGTGTTTATACATAATCATACAAAACTCCTCATCAAAAGCCTAAGATTGACTCTCACTCCTTTTAGTCATTAACACGCAACCTGTTTTGCCGTAAATTGCACTGAGAGTACACGCTGAACCTCTGATGACTGCAAAAGACTGATGACTTTGATACTTCGGCTCAGCCGTCATCGGAATAACCATCGTCTAAAAAAAACAGCTTAGATATTTTTAGCCATTCCACAGTGTAAAAACAAATGTTTTTCAACAGTTTTTTCTCTCACATATCTACATAACTGCACTGTAAAAAATGCAACTGCATATTTTCCAGTTTACAAAACCTTTTGAGTCTCATATACATAAAAACCCTTGTCAGACCAACAAAATTACCCCAAATGTTGTTCCAACTAGTCAAACACAGTTGTCTGAACAAAGAATTTCATGTTGTTGAAATGTTAAGGCTTTGTGAGTTCCCAGCATGCATTGCAGCATGAATGAATTATGCAGTTACTGTTATAGGATTATTGTTTTGCTGTTTGCTAATTTCATTTAAACTTTTTTGTTGTTGTTTTATCATTATTGTTAGTTATTTGTTGTACTGTGATGTGAAGGGCTCATCTTTTTAACATTTGTTGATTGCCACCGTTCTTGAGGTTAGTGTGTCTAGTTTTGAGGCCTAGAGTATGTTCAACCACTTTGGTTTGTTTTCTGGATATCTTAGTCTAGTAAATTGTCTTACAAACAAAGACAATATTGTCTAATTATCAGATTAACTTATCCATTAATGTTTGTCATTTGTAAACAAGTAAAAAAAGTTCACAGAAAATAATTTGAGACACGTTGGAAAAGAATTATAAGTCTTCTTAACTAACAAAACTGTGTTAGCTGAACAAAAAAGAGACATGTGACTTTACTCAGTAACTTGGGTTGAGTGAACTCAAAAAAGCTGTGCAGCAAGTTGCCTTGAAATTTTAAGTTAAGTCAACTTTTCATTTTTTACAGTGTGCTGTTAAATCCATATGTCTCACATGATCATATTTAAAATATAACACAAGAACAAAAACAAATTACAATGATGTCTAGATGTCTTGATGGTGCGCTGCTCTTTGTTTCCAACAGTTTGTACTTGTCTAATCTACATTTCCCATTGTTAGAAATCCCAAAGACACCCATATTCATCAATAAATCCAAAGGTAATTCACACATATCTCTCTATCTATTTTTTTTCTGTCTGTGTGCTAGTTCACATGTCACACAAACACAAATACTCACATGGATTAAGTAGTTCTTTTCAGTGCCATCAAGCATTAAATATTATCTTAAAAAGCTCTTTCAGTATAAGCCATCCATAATTCCACTGACAATGTGGGCTTCCTGCCACACCGCACCCTTTAAAGTTATAACTTTAAACTTGACATTATAACCTGCTTTTTAAAAATATCATAGAATATGAATGCAATTGGTGAGCAATACAATCCTTTTGAGAAAACATAAAAAAATTAACATTTTGAATTTGATTTTCGGGATCAAATATCTTTTCTTGTGCATGACAATGTTTATTGTAGAGCTTGAGAGAATTTGACCACTTAATGCAAATACTTTCAAAATATGTCCTGAACGTTGTGTTAAAATACAATCCATTTGCATTACACATGGCGTTATTTTAACCTGCAGATGAAAAACAATAAGGATTCACAATCCATCTGTGGTAAACAGTTTTTAGTCATGTGAGTTTATTAGTTCATGTACAGTAGATGCTCACTCACATGCTTTGCATTTTCTAAAGTCTGGCATCCAATTGTCGGCATATCCTGAGTTTTTAATGACATGCAACATGAATTACTTGCATTCATATGCTGATGTCCGTGTGCCAACATCAACAGATGCTCCCTGGCTGCTATGATCCTTAAATTCTCTAATGAGGAACAGAAAATACTCGCCTTTGATGCACATTCAATACATAACTAGATTTAGTGGATCTTGATTTAACATTTGGCAATGTGGCATAGGCATGGCAAAACAAAATGTTTGTGCATGTATGTCACAAATAGATTTCATGACAAGCACATCAATGAAATGAATTAAAAATCAGTATTTTAGCAGTATTTTAAATTAATGTCTGCTGTCTACAATTCAGTACACGCCTAACCGCAGTCAAACCATTAAAGGGAAGTTTTTTGTCCACACAATGAAATTCACTGGGGTCCAAAACAACACTGGACTCCACTGATTTTCACCAAAATATCTTAAATGTTCCACAGATGAAAGTAAATCACGCAGGTTTTTGAATGAGATAAGAGTGAATAAATTTGAAGAATTTTCATTTTTGGGTGAACTATGCCTACTGTCAGAATATTTTACACAGAAATATTATCTGATTAATGTTGCAAATGTGAATCAATAGCAATTTTCAGAAAACCAAGTCTAACTTCACAAAGAGAAATATCAGAGGTCCGTCACATTGTTCCAGTTTCAGGTATTTTGTCCGGCCCCAGAACAAATCTCTAAACCTGTCCAACATGTCTCTTTGTTTTCCTAATATACCTATGTTTGGTTTTCAAATACTTCTGTAAAGCAGGACAATGCAGGTTCATATATGAATGATGGGAACGGCCTTTATTTCGACATCACAATTCATTTGTCATGCTTAACACATACTGTATGTTTCACTTATTGTAATATTGATTTCCTTTCATAATAAAATGAAACTTTCACACACATTTTTACTAATCAGCAACATTTTGATGGATAGAATTGGGGTTTTCTACATATTTATATTTATAGTTATATTTTACATATAAAAACAAGCCTGTTTGACTTCCTGTAACTGTAAATGTTTTGATTTTTTTGACATTTTTACAGCATAGCACGTTTTATGAACTAAATTTTCCTTAAGTGAGATCAAATTTGTCAACAAATCAGCCTACCAAGGCATTCCAAATGATCGTTTATGATCGTGTGCTATTTTAATCAAAACATTCCTGATATTTGTCCCTGGCAGCAACTTTGCCTACTTCAACACTTCTCCTAGCATGTTGGCATAGAACACGCAATCCACACAGGCAGCTGCAGTGCAGTCAAGCAGTTTTGCATACCAGCACATATGGCCCAAGGGAGAGAGAGAGAGAGAGAGAGGGAGAGGGGCATAAATGGGAATTAACCCATTCCATAGAATTCCATACTGTATTCACATGAATTAAGGATCTCATCAGTCAAATACAACAGAATAGTCTTAGTCGTGTGGCTTATCTGGACTGATTACCTTCAGGTGTTGTTGGTTGAAACAGTGTTATAATTCATAATGTTAAGATGATAGGGCCATTAATTTAACTTAAACATTCTGGCAAGTAATTTCAGACATTTAGTCTCACTTTATTTAATATTATAAAAAAGCAATAATTTTAATGGATAAATAATGTAATTATATATATATACATATACATATATATTTAAAATGTTTAAAAAGAAAGAAATGAAAAGAAAGTTTTTTTAATAAGCATAAATTACCTAAAGATTTACAGAGAGAATTTATATTCAATATGGCAATATGTATTGTTTTACAGCAGTAAGTTATTTTTTAGCAATTTTTTTTTTCACCGTATCTCACCTTTTAGGCAAAAAATCAATAAATAAATAAAAAATCCTCCAGATCCTCACATTTATCTGAATTGGAGTGTTGAATTTTATTTTCATTTTAGATTTAGTTCATGTTTACTGCATTATTTAAGTGGCAGTTATATTATTTTATTGTTTTGTGTTTGTATGTTGGGAGCTCTTTATTTGTCACTGTTGCTGGAGAGGCCAATTTTGCTTGTGCATTTTACATTATACAGTGACAAATATTTTTAATAGCTAAAATAGGTTGGTATATAAAAATTATATGATTTAATGGCATATACACCACTAAAAATATACAACACCAAAAGATCTGGATTTGAATGGTAAAGTTCTGGCAACCACAGCAGCCAGTTTTAATAATATATAATAATAGATTTATTTCTTTAGTACAGTGCATTCCCATGTTTTTGTTTTTTATTTCTTTTCTTGGCAAGACTATTGCAGATCCTGAAAACCTGTTTGGGTGAATTATTAAATGTATGATGACAAAGCCCCGCCCCGTTTTGAGGCATTGAAACGAGGCAGTTGCGTAATTTGTCTTGTCAAACGCGTAAAGCGCTTGACATCTCTGGCTGGCTGTCGTGTCGTTCTCATTTGCGGCATATTGAATGACGTGATCTCCAGTTTATTTCAGCAGAGGACATGCGGTTATGGGCAACGCTTTGTTGAGCAGGATCCACGGCTAGAATAAAACACCTCTAAGAACTGAGCGAGGCATTGAGAGAGGACGATTACAGTGGATTTAATGACACTCCATCAAAGCATCACATTCTGGTAGAGTGAATCTGTAATCGCATGTTACATTGGTAAACAGTGCTGGGTGGCAAGCTTTCCCACGGCTCGGTTGTGCCCGCCATTACGCATCCAGAGTACACAAACCTCTACAGCCCAGCTGCGGAAACGGGTAGCAATGTTTACGTCAAGCACGAGACGCCGTCCCTCGAATTCCCAGACATTCCACTTTTTCAGCTGTTGAATTCAGAGCTCGAGCCCAATGTGCCTGGTGGCCACTCTTGCACAGATTCCCACAATGCCACATGCCCTCCGATGCAGACGTATAATGGCATTCACACACACCCCAGCCAGATTGCAGAACGACCGCATTGTAATATGAGCAACAGTGGATATTCGCTACCTACCCAGTTCGGTCAGCATCCTCAGAAGAGGGCGGCTTATCTACCACCGTCCCCTCCAAACTCAGAACCGGGCAGCCCGGACAGGAGGAAAGAACTCATACAGAACTTATCGCCACCTCCGTCATATGCTGCAAGCATGGCGTCTAAAATGGCAGGTCTTACCCCTGGACCAGCACTTTCTGTCCAAACACAAGCAGTACCTGCCCAATACAACCGCAGAAACAATCCCGATCTAGACAAAAGGAGAATACATCACTGTGATGTACCAGGTGAGATTGAATTTAACATCTAGACACTTTAGTATGTGACTATCGTATACACTTTATTTGAAATAACATTCAAAGCCTTAAAAGGAAGCTGCAGCTTTTTCCACATAGTCCATATGACGCAGCGCAGGCTTAAATGGCTATTCAGATGATTTAATGTTGTTGAATAGATATTGTGGACTGACATGACTAAACTTCGGGCAATTACCGGTCTCTAGGTTGGACTTTGACTGACTAAGAGGCTTAAGACACAATGGTGAAACCTTTTGACATTGTATATGAGGCTGCTGGACAAGTCAGAGCTGGCCAGAATGTTAGTTCAAAGGGTAGTTCACCCCAAATTGGAAATTTCCTCACCCTCGTGTTGTTTCAAAACTGTGATTTTTTTTTTTTTTTTTTTTTTTTTTTCTCTGTGGAACTCAAAAGAAAATATTTTGAAGAACTTCTTCTTTGACTTTTATATGGACAAAAAAAACAATGCGACATTTTTCAAAATATCTGCTTTTTTGTCTCAGAAGACACAAAATGAGGTTGAAGAAATTCATTCACAGAATATTCATAGTTTGGCAAACTATCACTTTCAGTGATAGTTTATATAATGGAATGGATATGAGCTTTAATGTTAAAAGTTATGCTGTATATTAACATTTATTGTATTCTTATGCATCAGGATGTAAGAAGGTCTACACCAAGTCCTCACATTTGAAGGCCCATTTACGTACTCACACAGGTAAGACATTTAATAAGCAATATCACACAAACAAAAGAGCTGTTCACACAATCGTCGGTGTGGTATTGCTGTCACACAATATTTCAATAAAGTTTAAATTAATATAAAAAAAATATCCATTAGAAATAAAACCAAAAGTTATCTTTACAAACTGAAGTGATGAATTGAAGTCACAGTTCGTTCAGTGAAGAGTCATTTTAAATGATTCATTAAAAGGACTGGCTCATAAGGGCCATTTGGTCATGAAAGGTACTACAGTGGCTGTGCTACATTTATTTGATTCACTAAAAAGAACCAGTTTAGACATTTGTCGTTTGTTTGTGCACCAGACTATACAGGTCAGGCTGTATGTTATTGCCTGCAGCCTTTGAGTGTGACTTTATAGAAAGACTTTTTCTCATTACGCAGTACACAGCGTTTTATCTCATCAAATTGTGGTGGTGTTCTCCCCTCAACCTGTATTGGCCTGTGTTTTGTTGCAGGCGAAAAGCCATACAAGTGCTCATGGGAGGGGTGCGACTGGCGATTCGCCCGCTCTGACGAGCTAACGCGCCACTTCAGGAAGCACACGGGGGCCAAACCTTTCCAGTGCGCCGTGTGTAGCCGTTGCTTCTCCCGATCGGACCACCTGGCCCTCCACATGAAAAGACACCAGAACTAGAGCCGCCTGCTCTCGTTGTTCTGACGGTGCCGCGGGAGGGCTATCAGGACCTCTGTTGATGATACTAATTAGGATTTGGGTGTGTTGGTTAATCTTGGGTTTTGGCAGTTCATCAGGTACAACAGGACCAAACCCTGCCGTCGGTACGGCTCCTGTGGTCACAAAACCAGCTAATTGATGAGAACTTGGCTCATTTGCCAGATGGGACATTCTTTTGACATATTTGTTTGTTTCCTTGTTTGTCTGCGTACTTTGAGGTCATCATTTATGACATAACTACTTTTAATGTGCCTTTTTTACCTTGTAGAATTGAGGTGCCACGTAAAATGTACAACGATCAAGAAATTGTGGGCAGTTAAGTTTAATTGACATCATTTGTGGCATAATGTTGATCATGTTAAACACATAAAAAAGGTCGATCTTGTTGACTACATTGAGTATTTCAATGTTTACAAGATTGGCCCTATTCACTTCTATTGTAACTCAGAAATGAATTATGATAATCAACATTATGCCACAAGTTCTATCGACTGAGTTTAACTTTTATTGAACACAGAATATTCCTGTAAATGACTACTCGTACTTGTATCACAAGGTAAATCATAAAATGAGCTGTAGTCTTGGTTGTAGAACTAAACTGCAGAACAGTCATGAGAATGTGTGCCACAAACGCTGAGTCACAATGAATTAATGTCTCTTAAAAGCAGCACATGATAAGAAACAGAGCTTCAGAAATTTGTGCGGGTGCCGCCGGGTAATTAGAAAATTAAATGTAGCTTCAAAACACCAAAGAGTTGGATGAAGTCCAAACTATGATATGTTTCGAAGAGGATTTGCTTCACGAAGGCAAAATGTTTGAAAGAGCACAGTCTGAAGATTGATTGAACTCCTTTGTTAATTCCTGTGTTTTACTGAAATGCAATAAGTGGTACAAATGCTGTATTTTTCCTGGTAAGAGGACAGGTCAGATGTTGATTACTTCCATAGTTGTTTATTTTCCTTACTATGCATTTGTTTGGGATAAATGATAGCTTTAAATGTACATATAACATGTATTTATTTTGCACAGATTATTTTTTTTTATTTCTATTTTATAAAATGTAACTCAACGCTTACATGAAATGTGCACCGGGTTACTGGGAAGCGGTTTTAGAAATCTTTGTTCAAACTAATAGTGCTCTAAATGGCCACATTATGTGGA
Source organism: Tor tambroides (assembly GCA_021397915.2). NCBI lineage: Eukaryota > Metazoa > Chordata > Actinopteri > Cypriniformes > Cyprinidae > Tor > Tor tambroides. The sequence continues at coordinate 18,053 of JAFVLL020007081.1, read as the reverse complement.
ACAATGTGGCAGCTGATTGTTTACATTAGTTGGTTTGGCTTATGGTGTGTGTTACATCTGTATGTGTGGCCTCATAAAACCTCTTATTTTCCATTACAGTGATAAAAATGTTTTCTGCCTTATTTTTCGGAGATTGCAAATGCGGAACAGAAGGGACTCGTTACACATGACAAACTGATGTTGTTCCTGAGATGGAAGTAAAATAGATGGACATATGGAGTTTGTTTTTATCTGAGGTAACGTAATACGAGGATCCACAGTGTTTATATGTTTCAGAGAGAACATAATATGTTATAGCTCTTATAGCTCTATTTGAGATTTGTAACTAGAAGTGCTTCATTTGGTGACCAAAACCGAAAGAGAAGAACTCTAATTGCTGTAATTAAAGGTTCAAACCGCTTAAGTGTAAAATGTTAAACACACCCATTAATCACTCTAATTTGCAGCACTTAGATGAGTACAGTTAATGTTAAATGCATACATTATTACTGTTATTACACATAATATGGAGGCAGATCTTTAAAGTCTTAAGTCTGTCAGGTTAAACTGGAGTGTCCAGTCATCCTGGCTCACATGTGATTAGGTGAATAAATGGAGGTGTGGTTACAGTTGCTAATATGGGCTGTCAGATTTGAAACCACAGAGTTAAAAGTTGATGGTATTAAGTGGTAACACCCAATTAAATTGATACTATAATTATCTCGCCTGTATACAAATCACTGAGTAACAGTAGAAAGGCCTCAGTTATGAAAATAACCTGACATTTTCACAATGCATTCTTTTCATCACTAGGGTGTATATTATTTTCTGAATCAGTTCTTACATAAGCAACTGATTCTGAACATGAGCAATTCACTTTTTTTCCCTGCTTAATATGAGTTTAGTAGTATAAACTGATGCTATAATTGTCCAGAAATAAATAACATTTAGGCCCACGCAGGAACAAACACACCAAAAACACCGAGTGAACAGACTGTATGTTGTTGTATTGTTAAATTTCTTTACAAGAAACCTTCTCTCCAGGATTATATGTGGAGATATCACAGAACTTCAGAAGTATGTATGCTAGCAAATACAACGATTATTTTTAGTATATATCAAGTAAAGCTACAATTTTTAAATAAAATACAAGACAGTCACCACTTTTGAGGATGTATTGTCAAGAGTATGGTGTGAGTTTTATCTGTCTGGCCTCTTATTAGCAGAGGTTAGCATGCTAGCTGCATGCTAAGTCAGTACGTGTCACATTGCGCCTCAGTGTGAAGACTTGCTGGCCAAACAGAGTGATGCTATTTGATTATTAGTGATTGCCGGCTAGTAACTTAAAGATTCTGTGTTATATAATACTTGTTTAACATGCCCGGAATCAGCCCAGCTGCTTTGTCTCTGAGGAAGATTGTTAACGTGAAGTCAATGCCTTCATGTTTCTTTGAAAAGCCTTGTGTCAATAGGGAACTAATTTATTTTCTTTCATGGAAAGGAACAATAGTTTAATTCACTATTTGACCTGACATTTAGATGATCTTTGCAGATGAGAGTATGGATCAAACAGTAGCTCAGCCGTGATCCTCTTTAGTGAATGCCATTTACTGAAAGCACTTATAGGATCACTGTGATGTTGCTCGTACACTTAAGGGAAAACTATTGAGTTATCACACTGAAAGCAATATCAGTGGAAATGTTTCATACGACTCAAAAAATGTTGTAATTCTATTTATATGTTGTTCATCTGACTCAAAGTTTTATTTGCACATCCTATGTTTATAGTCTTAAAGGCCCTGAAGTTGTGTGGATAAATATTCTAACAAATCAAAATGTAGTAATATTGTGAAATACTCCTACAATTTCATATAACTGTCTTCTATTTTAATATATTTTATAAAGCATTGTATTCCTGTGATGGCAAAGCTGAATTTTCAGCAGCCATTACTTTAGTCTTCAGTGTCATGTGATCATTCAGGTGCTCAAGAAATGTTTCTTTCCATTATCAGTGTTGAAAACAGTTGCGCTGCTTAATATTTCTGTGAAAACCATAATATGTTTTTTTTCAGGATTCTTTGAATAGAAAGTTCAAAAGAATAGCATTTATTTTAAATCTTTTGTAACATTATAAATGCCTTTACCGTCACTTTTGATCAATTTAATATGCCCCGGCTGAACGCTAAAAGGGATTAACTTCTTTACAAAAAATAAATAAAACAAATAAAAATTAATAATAAAAGAAATCACACCAAATTTTTGACTGATAGTGTATAATTTCTATAGAGCGGTCATGATGTCTGTTTATATATTAATATGATTTTTTTTATGGTAGCTTTAGTACTTCTTAGCTTGTTAGGAACTAGCATAATGTTATGTTACTCAAATCCAAAATAGTATAAAAACCCATTAAAAATTCTCATGGGAATCTATGGGGAACGAATGTTAATGAAGTAAATGTAAATACACGAGTTTACGCCCAAATGTTCCATACAAAATGCAAGTTTATTAACTTCCATGCCTCCGATTAGATTATCAAACAAGTATAATGTGTAACCTCAATTTCAATTCACAGCTCAATCTTCTGAAAAAAAGAAAAGAAAAGAAAATACAGAGAATAGCAAAAAGCACAGAATATTTAGACAACTTCTGGAGAAGCAAAATAAAGCTGAAACACTTTCAACCTCTGAAACGATTGGGACGTGACATCCTCCAACAGGATCCAATGGGAAGGGAATCCCTTTGAAGTGTAGCAGGGTAAAATATCACAACTTTACATTAAAACCAAAAAAGAAAAAAAAAAAAAGCTCTGAATATATTTACAATACACACACTATACATAAATACAAGAAAGATAATTACAGAATATCAGCAAAACAAGAAACAAAGGCCATTGAGTAAATACTTGATTCCAAAGAAAGTAAAGTAAATACATAAACAAAGGCAATATTTTACAGAGACTCGAGGGGGGAAATGCTGTTCACGGAGGAATTATGCCGTACCACCAGTGTCTTAACATTCAGAATATTTCCTGCGACTGCTTGATTTCCATAACTGGGGATGCATGAGAAGTTCACATGATTTTATAAAGTTAGAGGTAAACCAGAGTGCTGTTAATTAAGCAAATGTAATACCATATAAATCTTATGCAGCTTCCATAGGAGACACATAAAGAATGTTCAAGAAACACCAACCGGGATATTTACAGCTTCAGAATGGTTCATAAGGCTCAGTGCATTTCAAAGGAACAGATCTTTGTGTCATGTCTGGGTTATTAAACCAGGGAAACTGTGAAAATCTTAATACTAGGCACTCGTCATTATTGCATAACTTTGACCCTGTTTGCCTTAACAAAATTATGCCACAAAAAACATCAGAATGCCAAAGGGGAGGGAAAGTAATGCAGAACTGAGTAAAACAACCCTTTCTTTTTCTGTTTTTAAAGAAATGAAATCTTACCGGTATCTATACTTGTATATTGGTTGCTCATGACTCTTGAATACTGTGTTAGAAACACTCATTTCATTGGGTTGATTTTTTTTTTTTTTTTTGCCTTCACATTTTTAGAGTCAGTATTAAAAACATTGAAATTGCTAAAAATGAGGCAGCGCTGCCTGAATACTGTAATGAGCTGAACAGCTGATCGGATTGTTCATTAAAACTGCATGCAACTGCAACCGATTTCCCTTAAACCGGCCCTACATGTGCGTTTACAGGGACAGTTCAGCCGGAAATGGAAAATTCTGTCATCATTTACTCACCTCATGTTGTTCCAAACCTGAATTACTTTCTTCTGTAGAACACAAAAGAACTTGTTTTTGTCCTAAAAATGTCCAAACTAAATTCTTCAAAATGTCTTCTTTTGTGTTTCACAGAAAAAAAGTCATACAGGTTTGGAACGACAGGAAGGTGAGTAAACGACAGATTTTTTAAAAAAATTTTGGCTGAAGTATCCCTTTAAGATGACAAGTCTTCATTTTTCTCTAACATTGAAGAGTTGAATATTTTTTATTATATTAGCTGAATGAATGTCTCTGAAAAATCTGCATATTATGTATAAAGATAATCCCTTGTATTTTTAAAAAAGCCCTATTTTAATAGGTATTTACAGCCTGTAAAACTGAGCAATATCTTTTCACTTTCACATATATTACAACATCTTTAAAAGTATTTTTTGTACAGAAAATAGTCATATGCAGATGAAGTGCCTCACATTACAGAAACTCTTCAAAATACAGATATGATGATAAGATACATTGGTGATTAATGTCACATCTATCTTAAAATAATCACTTCCATACTTCATAAAAACAAGGTGCTCATGTTATGCTCAAGCCCATATACAACAGGATACACACGTGCGTACACAAATACATAGTGAGGAACATAAAACATGGTGCATCATAATACTTCAGAATAAACAAACAAACAATGTTAGAAATGGATTGGTCATCTCTAACGGACAAATGGTTACTAAATCATGAATGTTTCCATTGATACGTTTCCTTTCACAGCATTTGACTTTTGTTTCCTTTTGTTGGTGACGAAAAGTCCCTACATGCCCCAGCAACTGTGACTGATTGTAGATTGAGTCAGCATGTTTCATCACCCCTGCATGTACAGGCAGACCGTAAAGTCAATGTAAATTCTAGTAATGTCTAATCATCTGAAAAGCGGTCACAAGGCTTTCTGTGGCCACTTGAAAGTGCATATGGATCACAGGGACAGAAGGCTTTGACAGCTCTCCTTAAAAAAAACCCTATACCTTTACGTGAACGGCACAGCATGGAACATACAGTGAATTTGTCTGGATACAGTATGTAAAAGAATTAGCTGTATTCACACAAGTGCGGCATATTGCTTTTTTTGAGTATCTTAGTGTAGTGTGTGTCTATACATATGTTCAAGTTAAGAAATCCCTCTTAGAATGCTAAAACAGAGACAGACAGACAGATAGACAGATAGATAGATAGACAGATAGACAGATAGACAGATAGATAGATAGATAGATAGATAGATAGAAGAAATTTCTTAACTAAACATTAGAACAGATTCTAATATCAACAGATATGGCTCAGTAAATATTTGAATCACTTTCTAACATCTCCAACATTAGAATGCATAAAGAAAATGTGAAAAAAAAGAGAGAGAGAGAGAAGAAAACCACTAAGAGAGCCTATCAGGGATCCCTTTGTAAATCAGCTCACTGGCTGCCCTCTACTGGTGACTTTGGGGATGGTTCAATTGCTGTGATGCTAGGATGACGCCAAAATATGTGGGTGTAAATTTGTAAACTTGGTACATAGGTAACACTTCACAATAAGGTTCAATTCATTAACATTATTAATGCATTAGGTATCATGACCTAACCATGAACAATACTTTAACAGCACTTCTTTACCTGGGTTACTGTTCATTTCTATATACTGTACACCAATAGCCTACATTCAAACATTTCAGGTCTTAACTAACATTACTGTTTGATGAACACAGATGAATAGTATAATATATCATGAATAGCACAATAGTATATTTATCATTTGCCTAGATTAAAAAATGCTAGTATAAAGTGCTGTACATTCAAAAGTTTGGATTCATTTTTTTAAAGAAAATAATTAACACATTTATTCAGCAAGGATGCATTAAATTGATTAAACGTGACAGTAATTTATAATGTTACAAAAGATTTCTATTTCAAATAAATCACTTTCTATTCATTATAGAATCCTGAAACAAACTGTATCATGGTTTCCACAAAAATAACAGGTTAATAGGAAATGTTTCTTGAGTACCAAATCAGCATATTAGAACGATTTCAGCTTTGCCATTATAAGAATAAATTACTTTTTATATTATAATATATAAATATATATATATATATATATATATATATATATATATATATATATATATATATATATATATATTATTATTTAAATTAGAAAACTAATTGAAAACTAATGTTTTACTGTATTTTTGTTCAAATAAATGCAGCCTTGGTGAACATAAGAGACTTTTCAAAAACATTATAAATACTTGCTGACCGCAAACTTCTGAATGCTAATGTACATTGTTAGTTCAATGTTACCAAATGCATTAACTAACTGAAGTGTTATCGAAAAATTAGCAAATGGATACACTGATGTTTGCAAAGACACTTCATAAATACAAAGTGAAGAACAAAGCCAATGAACAGTGCTGTTGTACTGACCGTAATTGACATCAGGCTTCATAGTTCAAAAGCAATCTCACAAAAGGAGAAGAAAACAGAGGACATTCAAGAGATTTCCTCAGCATATTCTAGAAAGTTGTGAGAGACTACACCTCCAAAATGTGGCAGCTAGAAATCCACTATAAATAGAAGAGGTATCTGAATTATAGAAAACAAAGCGGCACTGATAGAAATACAAAGTTTTGACCATGTATATGGGTGAGGAGCAGGCCAGCTCACCCCTGTGGTACTCAGAATAAGTATATTGCTCTTCTGCCTCGAGTTACCTGTCTGAGTAGACCCTCATTATCCAGATTTACACATATTTTCCTAATTGGTGACTCAATGTGATGAAATTAAGACAAATGTGGAGAGTAGACTGCAGAAGCCCACCTATGCCTTGTCTGTTTATCAAATCCAATCAATTTCAGTTTAAAATCAACAGTGGCGAGGAGCAGAAGATATAATGACCCAAAATGAACATTATTTGTTGTGTAATCTCATTCGCTGGTGTGTTAACTTGTAAATGGCAACCTCGGAAACCTCTGGAATCACTGCCCCAAAGTCTTCATCACTAGAAGATCCGCTTAATCCTTCTCAGTTACTGCTGGCTCTTGATGTTCCGCAAAAAGGTAAATGTAAAAAATTGTGCAAGCACACCATTCACGGTCATGCTCCCCTTTTGCATCTGTCAGAACAACATGTAAAGCCATTCCACTCTGCGTTTCTTTACATTGTAGATGTGAGAAGCAGCCGTGTTAAAACAGACCACACGGATGATTCAGAAGGGAAAAATCAGGAAACAAATAATCCTTTGAACAGACATGAGACAATCAACATCCTGGACTCCAAATGTTTCAGGCCTGTAGATGAGCCTCCTCCCTCCCTGAATGGACCCTGTTTAGCTCTGCAAATGTGGGGAAAGCATCATACTCCTTCGCTTGCTCTTTTATCCTCACTCTCAGGGGCAGGGATGGCCGTTTCTGTGTTCAGCCCAGCTGAACACTATTGGGGGAGATCCAGCTCTCCCGTGTGTGTGAGTGAGTGGGTGGGTTCAAACCAACATGTGTCTGCGACGGTGCAGGGCCAGATGATCTGAACGGGAAAAGCTTCGGTCGCAGTCCCCACACTTAAAGGGTTTGACCCCTGTGTGTTTACGGTAATGCCGTGTCAACTCGTCCGAGCGGGCAAACTTCCACGTGCAGCCGTCCCAGGTGCACTTGTATGGCTTCTCACCTGGTGGAGATAATGGACCATACTTAAGCAAAAATAAACACCACTGTAATTTTGGAAATATTAAGGAAATTGTAAAATATATAACAATCAAGACTGGTTGAAGGAATAGTTTACCCAAAAATGAAAAATTGGCCATTCAAGATGTAAATGAGTTTTTTTTATCGGAACAGATTTGGAGAAATTTAGCATTACATCATTTGATTACCAAAGGATCCTCTGCAGTGCCGTCAGAACGACAGTATTACACAGCTGATAAAAACATCAAAATGATCCAAAATACTACTCCAGTTCATCTGGTAACATCTTGTAAAGTGACGATTTTTTGACTGTAGAAAGCAATATTATGATGATAACCTCGTTGTTATCTCGATGATGGATTTGTTTATTACAAAAATGAAGCTTTTTGCTTCACAAGACCTGGCTTAACTGATGGATTGGAGTCATGGACTTTCATTCTGATGGTACCCATTCACTGCAGAGGATCTATTGCTGAGCAGCATTTCTTTAAATCTGTTGTGATAAAGAAACAAGTTCATCTACATCTTGGACAGCCTGAGGGTATCAGCAAATTTTATTTTTGGGTGAACTATTCCTTTAAACAGAAACAATACTCCAAATGAATTAATTAAATAACTGATAATGAAACCAGGTGTGCAGATTGTATTTGGGTGCTGACAAACCTGTGTGTGTCCTCCGGTGTGCCTTTAAATGGGAGCTCTTGGTATAAACTTTATTACAGCCTGCAAAGTCACATCTGTGGATGCGTCTTTTCTTGGAGTCTGGAGATTCAGGTGGCTGTGGCCGTCGAATGCTCTCAATACTGAATGGTGACATGGAACTGAAAGAGAGAGAGAGAGATTTTTAAATCATTACAATATTATCAACTGACTTTATTCAGCATCCTAAGAAATTAACTGAGACAGCAGCATGTGCATAAGCTAACTGCTGCCTCCATGTGGTAACATGATATAAAACAACAACATTTTGAAGCAATAGTTAAGACCTGGACCTGGGGCCTGTACCATGAAGCCGGTTTAGCTGGCTTGCCAGGTAAGTTTCAGTTTAGTTTGCACCAATCCTGGGTTTTAGGTACCATGAAAGTGGCTTGGCTTTTAGCTGCGTTCATTGCCATAGTAACTTACACTGCACAGCTAACCTGCTCCGAGGCAGGTTATGTTCTGAGTTAGAGATCGCAAGCTGAAATTGGACCAATCAAATGTGAGCAAAGTGACACATGTATGACGCAAAAAAAGTCACTCCCCCAGTTTCTCTTCCTACAAATTAAAAGTCACTATGAAGCACCTTTAAAAAAATTAAAAAATTGTCTGGCTTTAATTGATAATTACAATTTACATATGATTTATATAATTATTATACGATTTATTTTATTATTACTCCATTACACACAAGCACCTTTAGTTTAACAATTATTATAAAACATTCATTTACATGAATATTAATATATACAGATCATATGTAATATAAATAAGTGGTAGAATCAATAACACTTTAAAAATGGCTACATGTGACCTGAGTCATGTGTTTGAGTCTCTATCACTATATATTATCAACTATATAAACTAACTTGACAAGTTTCACTTGTGACTGCACTGATAGAGCAAGATCATTTCCTTTATTTGTCCTCTTTCATGGACAAGTACTTCAGTGGAAATGCATTTAAATTCCTCATATTCTTTAATCTCTTAACCTTTAACAAAAGAGTTTTGAATCTCGCTGGCTCTCTCGCAAGAAGTGAATCACACTTGCTCTGTGTTGTGATTGGCTGTTCACCGCTGATGTCACACATTCATGTGCACGCGCTTCCTTAACTCAGGATCAAGCCTGAGTTGACAGAGAAAGTTGATGATCAGCTTCATGGTACCAACAAATCCAGATTGGAGTGGTTTGGCTTTGTCAACTCAAAACTTATCCTATAACTCTGAATTTGTTCATCTACCATCATGGTACAGGCCCCAGGTGTTTTCCTCACAAAGTGGGTTAAAATTTTTGTGTTTTTGAAATAAGTCTCTTATGCTCACCAAGACTGCATATATTTGATCAAAAATACAGTAACATTATGAATTATTATTAGAATTTAAAACAATTGTTTTCTATTTTTTATATATATAAAAATTTAATTTATTCCAGTGATGGCAAACCTGAAATTTCAGCAGCCAATGTCACATGATCCTTCAGAAATCATTCTAATATGCTGATTTGCTGCTCACAAAACATTTATTATCATTATAAATGTTGAAAGCAATTGTGCTGTTTCATATTTTAGTAAAAAAAAATGGCGATAGAACTTTTTTTAATTCTTTGATTAATAGAACGCTCAAAAGAACAGCATGTATTTTAAATGGAAATTAATGGAAATTATAAATGTCTTTACTGTAATTTTGGATCAATTTAATGCATCCTTGCTGAATAAAAATGATTAATTTCTTAATAAAAATCTTATTGACCACAAACTGGTAGTGTGTGTGTGTGTGTGTGTGTGTGTGTGTGTAGTAGCAGTAGTAGCCTATGAGAGGTAAAAAAATAATAATAATTCAAAAAGAGATGAAACTATCAGCACATACATTTTCACAAGTTGCCATCCCTCAAATTGATGAAAAAAGTATGCTCAAAATGTGTGAACTGTATGAAACAACAAAAGCATTCACTAACTGAAAAAATAAAGTTATTTGACTGCTTGCCCATAATGTTCTACTCACAATGTATCACTAGATGGCGCTGTAGACCTGAGGCATTTTTGAGGCTACAATGCAAACACTCAGATGCCAAAAAACATCTTTTTTTTCTTACAAAACAAGTCATAATTCTTACAGAGATGTGACACTCGTTGCTTGTTTGTTTGCTGTTAGCAAAATCCAAGGGAATGTCTTTACATGCTTATTCCAATTAATATTGCACAATATTGTATGAATAAAACTGTACAGTACTAACACGCTGTCTGTTGTGATTGCTGTGAGAAAATGAATTACTGCCATTCCAGACGGCGTGCCTGCTTTCAGACTGTAAAGCTGGCTCTCATTGAGAAGATTTGTACATTTCAACCAATGAGCTCACTGAACTGTTGGAGAAGAGCGGAGAGCCACGTAAGTGTGAGGACAGGCTGTGTTTGAAAGCAAGAGAGCGAACGAGTCATTTTATTCCATTTCTCCCATAGATAGAGACAGAGGAGAGCCTAATTACATTACATTGTCCTCGCTCGCCTTCCCTTCTAAGGTAATAAGAGCTCTATGTCCCCTGCTCTGCTGATTGGCATGGGCTGGGCCTGGCAATAAAGGCTGAGGGGGCGGAGCCAGACAACCCCTCCAGTGAACTGTCTCCACCACACGCAGCCCACTTCCTGTTTCTCCCCTGCTCCTGGGTCACCTGTTGGTGTTGGTGTGCTGCCAAGCGAAGGCCTAGCGGAAATGAGCCAATGTGTCAGAAATGAGGCTGAACTCTCTCTCTTGCTGCCTCGAGCAAACACACGCAGAGAGTGAAAGAGAGAGAGAGAAAGAGACCCAGGAGGGGAGAAGTGAAATTGAGAAGCGGAGACAAAGAGAAGCCGAGAAAGAGGCAATGAGCCAAACAGGTTGTTTTTTTCTGTCTCAGAGAAATTACAAGAGAGCGAGAGAGAGTCACAGAGAGAGTTTCTGTGAGAAAGTTAGTTGGTGGCAGATAAAAATGGAGGGGGTTGATGTTGGAAGGAGAGTTCGGAGGGAGTGAGGGAGCACGAAGGGAGTGACAGGATTTACAGTGGAAAGACTATCAGCGGCAAACTCTCACAGGATGTTTACAGTCTGATATATTTCAGAGGGGATGCCACTGACATAAATAGTGATACAGTAGTCTGACTTGTGGAAAATGACTTGAAAATACAGATTCACCTGACAGGTACAGATGGTTATTCTACTTAATGAGGGATTCATCTCAAATTATGTCCAGATGCATGTCCAGTACACATCAACCAATTTATCATTTGATTCAGTCAATAAAAGATTCAATATATCTATTTATATTTATATACAGCTATAGTAATTTAGCTAAAGAAATACTGGAAAAAATACTATTTATACCAAATAATTACAGCTCACAAACAGGTAACTAACATATATCATCGTTTTTGAAAGTAGTCTCATATGAAATATAGTAAAAACATTAATTTTGTAAAATACTTTACAATTTGAATATATTTTAAAATGTAATTTATTCCTGTGATGCAAAGCAGAATTTTTAGCAGCCATTACACCAGTCTTTAGTGTCACATTATCATATAGAAATGATTCTAATATGCTGATCTGGTGCTCAACATTTTTTATTACTATCAGTGTTAAAAGTAGTTGTGCTGTCATTATTTTTGATGGAAACATTTTGATGGCTTACATGTTTTCCAGGCTTATTTGATGAATAGGACGTTTAAAAGACTGCACTGTGATTTTTGATCAATTTAATGCATCTTTGCCTAATTAATTAAATATTTATTTAAAAAAATCTTACTGACTCCAAACTTCTGCATGCTAGTGCACATAAAAAAATATTTATTGATTGATTTATTCATTTTACTGGCTATAATTTGAATTTTTTGGGGAAAAAATACAACATGTACTGTACATGGATTTCAGTATTAAAATTGGCCCACCTTTGATACAGTATCAATACCAGCTAAATCCGTTATTAGTAGATCTATAATGTATAATCTATAATGTAATAAACATCCCGTCTCACACATCTCCTTCACAACACCATTGTCCACAGGCACCAGGCGTCCTCTAGATTCAGATATGGTGCAACACAATACTAGGCTGGTACTAGGATGATCCCCTGGATAGATGGACTCTTATTTTGCCCAGCTCAACCTTCACTTCCCTCAGCACACCAAGATTACTTTCAGCACTTGTCTTTCTGCCTTTACTTAAAATTTTACTTAAATCAAAGCCTTTTGGTGGGTCCCACCACTGATCCAACCATGTCTGTTCTTACTCCTTGTCAAAAAGTAACATATGCTAGTGCCGTCACCTACTGTAGAACAGTGCGGAGCTCTGCCGCCCAGATGATGCCTAGACCTTTAAAACAGCTTTTGTGTGAACCCTGCCTAACCCTGTCATGCTGGATTTGTGCTTTTGTCTTTGTGTGGAGAGGGTGGGGTGTATGAATTCTTCTCTGTTTTGAAATGGTTATGAAGCATTTCATATCAGACTGAATTTAGTTCTTGGTCTTTTCGTCTCTCTGCTCTCCCTTCAGAGTGACCAGTGAAGTAAGCTTATTGCTCAGGGCTCAGGGTGTTCTCTGATACGCTCCCCTAAACATTTGTCACAACAAGACCTGCATCTTATCCAGGCTGTAGAGAGGAATGGCAGAGAAGAACCAAGGAAGCAGAGAGAGATCAGATCACTGTGGGTCTACTCTAGGTACTATATATAATAAAATATATATTATAATATGATATATAAAACAATATATTAGAAATATAAAATGAAATACAGAGAGAAAATTAAAAAAAATAATAATATTTTTGAATAAGTACTATATAGTAAATTATAATAAGAATGTTTATATTAAATATAAATAATAAAAACTAATAAACTTATATGAAAATATAAATATCATAAATAAATCACAAAGGGCTTATTTTACATTTTGATGGAGATTGGACCTCTATTGTAGGAAAGAGCTCTTCAAGAAACAGTGCTATTAAGGTTTAAATTCTATGTTGTACTATAGAGCTATTATTTAAATCAGTGCTAAATGATGGCAAAAGTAATTAAATCTGTAGAAATGAGTGACCAATATCAGTCAATAAATATGCAGAATTGACCACAGCAGTAAAAAAAAAAAATACTAATACTGGCTGATAACTAATATGGTCATGCATCCTTAGTACAGAAGTTTATTAACAGCACAGTAATGCAATAAACTGAAAGTGTGTAGTTATATGTGCAAGTGTGTGTGTGTGTGTGTGTGTGTGCGCGTTTTTGTGAAAAGTCAGGACATAGATTTGTATAATGACAAAGGTATGACATAGGTATTACAAGGAGAAGGTGACTTTTCAGGACATTACCCCATGTCCCCACTTTTCAAAACGCTTATAAATCACACAGAATGGAGTGTACTGAAAATCTAAAAATGCAGAAAGTTTCCTGTAAGGGGTAGGTTTAGGTGTAGGGTTGGTCTAGGGCAATAGCACATACAGTTTGTACGGTATAAAAACCATTACGCCTATGGGATGTCCCCACTTTTCACAAAAACGAACATGTGTGTGTGTGTATGTGTGTGCAGCCAAATTCCCCACTTGTCTGACTTGAGGAACCCAAAAGAACCTGCCAGGGCCACTTTAATAATATTACAGCCCCTTTCATGGGTATGGATAATGGGATTCATGGATAATGCAACACGCACAATATAGAAACCCACATAGATGCATTTGTCACTCAAGATGCTCTCAGAGATACAAAAGTTGGGCAATGACTTTTCGTCTGTTCATCTGAAACTGATATCAGCAACTTAAAGCCAGATATCAGCACATAACAGCATCTGGCCTCTCGCTCAGAGAGCTGTGTTGTGTGATACAGGGCTTCTTTAGCTGGATGGATATTTAAATTAAGTGCAGAGCTGGCAGTTCACTCTCTCCTAAATTGGCTCGTCTGGTGGTGAGGACGGTCTTATAGTGGAGACTGAGTCATTTTGGGTTGGCTGTGACTGGCCTCTGACAGGTCCACGAGCCGAAGGGGTTATTTTAGTCCCGTGGGCCCTGCAGCCAAACTCTGCAGCCACAAATTCGCCCCACAAGACAAGGCATCATTCCTACTGTTAGATGCTCCAGTCTCATTGTAGACTGCGTTTTATTGCCTAGCCTTTGTAATTTTCTGGTTGGATTATTGTGCAAAAACACTGACCCAATTAAATGACAATATTCTTCATCAAACACTTCTTTGATGTGATAAATGCTTATTTGTTCTCGTCCATTGGGTCCGCCGTGCTATCAGTGTTATTCTTGTGGCGACGCTGCCCACAATGTTATCTTATTTCACATGCTAGAATGAACACAGCTGCACACATGCCCTCTTTCTCCTTTTCTCTCTCTCTGTAAACAGCCAAAAGCAGCAGCTCTCCCAATAACACCCTTCCTGTAAACCTGGTTAAACTGTGTTTTGGCATTCTGCTGCACTGGGGGGCAAAGTCCTAGTACCGTTCGTCCACAGCACACTCGGAGCAAAGGGAAACATTTACATGGTGTCAGTGCGAAGCTTTGACATACGGAGCAATCCTGGAATACTTTCCAAACCATTTGCCTAAATAACAGGCGGACGGCAGGGTGCTGGTAGGGGGGCTGGCTCATGGAAAACTCTTTGGGAGAAGTCCTAGGCTGTTTTTCACTGCCTGCAGGCTTGAGAGTCTTCTGGTTTCGATCATGTCACTGTGTTTAATGGGATGACTACCTCATCTGAGTGAAGACACATGGAGTTGTGCTGCCAAGAATGGGAGGTGACAGCCAATGTTACCAAAGAGCCGGTATTACAAAGAATGGCCTACAAACAAACGCTTCACAGTTGGCAAAAGTCTTGTGATAGGTGTTCATTTCCAGCTCTTCAATCCATTAGATATTTTGCCCAAAAATGATCGTTCTGTGATCATTTATTCACGCTCTTGCCTTTTTAAACCTGGACAACTTTGTTTATTCTGCAGAACACAAAAGAAGATATTTTGAAGAGTGTTTCAACTGATTTTGTCCATACAATGAAAGTCAACCCTGATTGGACCCCATTGGCTTTCACTTTATGGACAAGAAACAAGGATACATGTTTTAAAATATCTTCTTTGGTATACAACAGAAGGGATGAGTTTCCCAAGCAACAATGTAACTCGTTGCTTAACTACCATAGTATGATGCATTGTTGGAGAAAGGAACTAACAAGTCACCACTGTTTCCCGAAAACGTACGAACTTTGTTGCACATTTGTCATTCGAACCATTTGTCATTAGAACTGTCGTTAATGAGATCGAACAGGTGATTGAGTGATAACTTCTGTTAATGAATCATTTCGAGATCAAATAAATGTTAAATTATTGCCATAAATAACAAACATAACATTTGAGGACTGTTTTGCTATTTCTGTTCTCCGTTAATTTGCAGCATTTTGGGGGTTTCCTTACATCACTCCGAGGTTCCTCTTTGGTACTAAAGCAAGTATGCAAATGGACACTTCAAAAATGCCACTTTAATTCTCTTAACAAACTGAAATTTGTATGTATGGAATGAAAGATATAGATTGCACTACTTGTCAGTTTGCTTATTTAGCTTAAGTGCATGATCTATTTAAGTCCATATGTCTTACTAACAAGAAACTATGCTTCTAACCACAGGTCAAGAGCTGTAGTTCCAACCACACAACTTTGCGATGCCGTTTGCGAATGTTTATTGGAAGAAACATTAAATCTATGCTGGTAACGACAGAACTTGCAACCATAATTGCCTATGCTTTTGGGAAATGCACTCCAGGTTGGGAACAACATGAAGCTGAGTAAATGATGACATAATTATCATTTTTGGGTTAAATATCTCTTTAAAGCAGTGTTTTTAACCAGAGGGCCAACCCACTAGGGCCCCAATAAGTCTTAACATTATTCATATTTAGTCTTATTAACATAATCTTAATTAAAATGCTAAAAACACTAAAAATAGGTGTACAACATTAAACTGGCATCATATTTTTGAGAGCTTTTTTTACAACACAAGAAACACATCCGCATAAATAGGATAGATGATAAATCGAATATTGTCTTTTTTTGGACTCAAAATGATTGATATCCACTGCCTTAAATTCAAACCAAAAAGCAGAATATTCAAACACACACTATGAATCTACATTATTAGCACTACATCAACACACTATGTTTTAGCTGAAGACAGTCAGTGAGCATATGTTGAAGTTTGATTTCCACTGTATGCTGGTGTGTCTTTAGAGAATACTCACTCCTGGACTGCTCGTGCTATAGACAGCGCCGTGGATCCTGTTTCATTAACACTGTCCAAGGTCACGTTTGGCAGGTCATCATCATCACTGTCACTTTTGATTTGTCTTGGCGACAGGCCATTGGGGTCTGTTTGTGCTGCCGCAGGGGGAGAACAACAGAGGAGGAGGTTAGTTACATGACTGTAATATGCGTACTGCCCGAGGCTATTCTCAGGCCCATTCAGCAGCTCACAATATGCCACATGACACTGAGCAGAAATTAGCACAGCATTTCAGGGTGTTTCTTCAACTTTTGACACCTTAATGTCCCGAGGGTTGATTTTTATTAAAATGAATTCTAATTTTTTTCTGTTTATTATATTAAGGTCACATTAACTGTCTTATCATGCCTTCATTATTTATATCCGCTACTTTTTAAATGCCCCAAAATTAATAATGGCCAATAAAACAATAAATGCTCAATAAAACATGTAATTTCCACCACAGAATGCTGTTAAACACAGTACACCATTTTAAGATGGTGGAAATGACATTGCGGTTTATTTAATAAATGTCCACAGGGCCAAAAGAGAACAAATATAATATTCAACTAATACAATATTAATATTATAATATTAAAACATATTGGCATTAACCAGGCACAATACAAAATGATTTCTAGCTACAGTAATTTAGCATATAATATAATTTATTTAATTATTTTTTTACGTTTTACTAATTTTTTGTTTGTTTTTTTCATCTTTATTAGTTTTTGTTAGTTGTTTTATTTTAATTTTAGTACTTCAAATTAAATGAAAATTAGAAATGCTTCCTTAGCAACTAAATGAAATAAGTTTTTTGAAATTTAAGTTTTCATCTAACATTTCAGCATATAATACTGGTGTAAAGTGACAGAATCTCAGCCATTTGATGTTTAATGTGCAGTGTTGTTGAGGGGCATTTTGGACCAAATATATTTCACCCAAAAAGCCAGATTAACATGAAAGAAATAGGAAAAATTAGTTAAAAATGAACTAAAATTCTAAATATATATAAATATACAATGAACTGATAAAAAGTAAAGTAAACTTTAAATAGAAGCATCTGCCAAATGCATAAAGGTAAATGTAAAAAAATCTAGTTGCTTTGTTATATTGCACCTGGTTACAATGTAATACTAAGCCAACAGTTATTTTAATATTGTATGATACATTTGAGGTGTGTGCTTGTTTGTGAGTTTGTCATCAAATACTGCTTTTTAATTCAGGCACACCTGTATATGTCAGTGTTTCAGACTGGCAGTCACAGAATACCCGTCTCTGATTACTGTATCTCATTCCCCACAGAACGAGAACAGCATTCTCCCTGACTGCAAGCTTTGTTAATATTATGTGGGTTAGCCCAGGCTGCAGGGCTACGCTTCTAATTCGCTGCTCTCTCAGCAGTCTGTCAGACCTGATCCCGGATCAGAGGTGTCCGTGCTGTCTCCCAATCGGCCTTGGGCAGTGCGTCCTGCGGGCATGTCACCAGCACAGGCAATCAGATGCCCGGAGAGCGTCTAAAGACAACAGAGCTATGCTCCACTCGCCCTTTTGCCTCGTTTCCACTGAGTGGTACGGTACAGTACGGTACAGTACGGTACGGGTCGGGTCGGAAAACCATGAATTGGCTAGCGTTTCCAC
>JAFVLL020007080.1:0-27530 GCA_021397915.2 Tor tambroides | reverse complement strand
TAATCATATTTGTAAATGCCTTGACTCCACAGCCAACAGAGCAATTTTGTCTATACTGTTCCAATACTTTTGGAGGGCACTGTATGTCATATTCCAAGCAATGGACAATAAAATGCCTTGGTTAGATGTTAGATAAATCTAAAAAAGAAACACTTTTTTATATTTAAAAGTTTAAAAGGTTCGAAACACACTTACCAAGTTCCTGGAAATGTACTCTCTGAATTACTGTTCTCTTTTCATGGTTTCATAAGTTACATAGAAATCATTTTCAACAAATGTTTAAAAGGATCATCTGTGTCACGGTGTGGTGCAAGAGTGAACGCACGAAGAAGAAGAATAACGATCAACAGTCTTTAATAATCCACATAAGGGTAGTCCATCACATGAAGGTTGCAAATACACATATACACAGACGAGACCGGACAAAGAAACACTGAACAGAATGCAACTTATATGGGGTACGTAAATGAGGAACAGACAGGTGAGAACGATATACTAATGATGACACAGGTGAACGGAGGTTAACTAATAATGACACAACGAGGACAGGAACAGGAACAACCAAATATGTGCACATGAGGGAGAAAACACAACCAAAATCCATGACTGTGACAATGTTGTGTAACCAAGTGAAAAGTTATAACATTTTCTAGTATCTTACATGTCAGTTTACAGACAGACAGACATATTTTCAGATTGGCAGTGATGTTTTAATAGATAAATTCCATAAACATCACCAAAAATTGGCAAATAAACAATGCAAGCTCTTTTCTTAAAGAAAAGAAAAGTTTGCTGTCAAGAGCAAACAAGAAATCAGTCACTCTGCAACAACCTCAGAATGACATATGTGGATGAATATTTAATTTACAAATAATTATTAATTATTTGTGGTGAACCTGTCTACACTGTTTCCCATGATGCCCGGGATGTCATTAAATCTGGATGATTTTAAAACCCTGTTTACAAGAGAAGTCTGATTAGAATATTGCTAATACCCAAGGTAACAAACAAGACGGTTTAAAAATGGCCCAGCCTCGAGCTGGCCTTGTGGCTTGTGGGTCTAATAGACGAGTGAAACTCATCATCCTTTTATGTTTTAAATCTGTGAAAAAAGCCCCAGATCACAGCTAAGTCTCTGCCTCTGATGCTGTCCTGGGGCCTCAGTCTGCTCCCTAGATCAGTCAGTGCATTGCAGAGAAGTCTAACATTAATTCAGGTGCACTGAAACTTTTGCTCCCAAAAAGTTTCTACAATGCACCATATATATAAATAAAGAATTTTCTTGATGGCATTGTAAGTTTAGTTCTAATGCATTATAAAAAATGTTGTTGATATAGTTGCTTTAATATAGAATCAGGTAATCGTGACATAGGGAACTTAGTCACAGTCACAGTCCCAGTGACCCTTGCCAGCGGCCAAATTTGAGTTCCTGTTATACAAAATCACAACTAGGCCAGAGGAGAACTGGTCCCTTCACTGAACCTGGTTTCTCCCAAGGATTTTTTCCTCGATTTCTGTCACTTGATAGATTTTGTGTTCCTTGCCACTGACTTAAAGGGATAGTTCAGCCAAAAATAAAAATTCTGTCATTAATTACTCACCCTCATGTTGTTCCAAACCCGTAAGACCTTCGTTCATCTTTGGAACGCAAATTAAAATATTTTTGATGAAATCTGAGAGCTTTCTGACCCTCCATAGACAGCAACACAAGAGAAATGTTCCTAGGCCCAGAAACGTAGTAAGGACATCGTTGAAACAGTTCATGTGACATCAGTGGTTCAACCGCAATTTTATGACGCTGCAAGAATACTTTTTGTATGCAAAGAAAACAAAAAAAGACTTTATTCAACATTTCTTCTACTCTGAGTTACCGTCTTCCGCCATTAGATTACCACGTCGTGGTACTCTAGATAATAGCCGAAGACGGTAACTCTCAGATTTCATCAAAAATATCTTAATTTTAAAAAACAGGTTTGGAACGACATGAGGGTAACGACAGAATTTCCATTTTTGGGTGAACTATCCCTTTAACTTTTAGTAATTTATCCATATGACCGCATTGACTGACATCATCCGATGGGAATAAAACCTGAACTGAATTAAGCTAGATGATATCACTACTGACTTCTATAGAGCTGCTCTACACTGACATTGGTACTGAACTGAATCAACACTCACTCGAACTGAATAATGACATTGCTGCGTTTTGTAGAACTTAGCTAAATTAAATCCGATGAATTTCACACTGTTATTGATCTGAGCTCAACCAATGCTGAAGTGCCTGAATGTGAAGCTGCTTTGACACAATCTGTATAGGAATAAAGGAATAAAGGTGACTAAATGTATTCATGCTTCCAGTTAAGCCGAGATGCTATAATAAATGTGAAATTTGAAGAGAAAGAGCACAGAATAGCAGGCGCCAAAAAAACTCTCACAAAGCAACGGTCACATTGACATGCACACAGAATTTCTACATTCAAATAATGTAAGTAACAATGCAGTTACACTGCAAACAGTCATATACTTTAAGCCACAAACTGAGTGGTTCATGTGCTGTGTTGCAGAGTCTTGCTCTCTCAATATGAAAAAGAAATAGACACTTGTGATTTGTTTGCCCAATTAAAAAAAAAATCTATTATTTATAGATTTTTTTTCAGTGGATCATGACTTAAATCTCAGTTTTTCAAAAGAGAATGTTTTAAAAACTTTTCTTCATTTCCAAACCCTATTGAACCTTCACTGAGGGGTTCATAAAGAAAGAGATACAAGAATTGACAGAAAGTTTTTGTTAACGCAACTTTTGCCATAAAAGATATTGTCAAGAAACAGTTACTGATCCCCATTGATTTCCAAAGTTTGGAAAAAACAAACTACAGAAAAATACAATAGAAGTCAGTGTGAATAAAAACTATTCGGATACCCACATTCTTTTGTGTTCACAGAAGAAAGAAATTAATTCAGGTTTGGAACAACTTGAGGGTGTGTAAATAATGACAGAATTTTCATTTTTGGGTGAGCTATCCCTTAAAGTTAACATTAAACAACCCTGCCTCAGTTCAATTTCAAATAACAAGCAGCTGACAATATCCATAGACTGAAACCAAACATATAATAGATTCTACACTATTATCCAAATCTATTGTCTAAATGTCTTTGCGATTTTCCATTTTCACGTTTACCATGAGATCTCACACTGGTTTCACAATCCTAGAGCTGTGTTTCTAAACCACACTTTAGGTCAAACGAAAAAAAGGTGTCTCTCATAAAACTGCAACACAAACTAATCTAAACTTTAAAACAGCTCCACTTATTAGCAGCTGACAGGAACCGTCCATGGGGGGTGTAGGGGGGAAAATACAGGTCCTCTAATGGAGAGAGCAGTCCTGTCCTATCAGCATCAACACACACTCAGCACAACACAATCTCTGCCCACGTTCCCTCCAAATGAGTTATTCAATCGCTCAGGCGGAAGGCTAAGAGCAGCGGTATTTACTCAACCCTATGGCCTAATTTGGTCAGATCATATTTGCATTACATTTCAATTAATATATTATCAATATAATTAGTATGTTTTTCCATTATCAAAAGTAATGAATTCATGTTAAGGAATGTAATTACGAAAGCACTGCATTTATTGCCTGCGGTCATGCAGTCTTGATGTGATAAAGTAAAGTGGCATTTACTGGGGCTGATACTTCCTGTTATTGCTCACTGTGGCATGACACTGGCACCAGCTGCAAGAAATAATGCACAAATATGACAATGCAGTCTGCTACTATTCTCTATATGGACATAACTGGACAGAGAAATGGAGAGCTTGTACCATACAAAATAACATTAAATAGCAATTTAACATCTAAATTCTGATTTGAATGGGCACTGTTCCAAGTTCTTAACATAGTCGATAAACACACAACTGTGTCATTACTATATCTCTATTGTAAATCAGTGGGTATAAAGGGACATGTACTCATACCAAAAAGTTTTGGGTCTACACATGTACCGATTGTACATGTATCTGCTGATATAGACTACTTTAAGGAGCTGCTGCGGGGGAAAAAAATAATTAAATCCAGAACATGAGATCTATACTGTATGCATTTCAAACTAACTCAGCATATAGTTTAAAGTTGTTTTCTGACAGATGCATGTGCTAATTGTATTTGAGATGTTTTCTTCAGTTATGTTCTTATCTGTAAATGTTACGCAAGAACCTGGATTTTGCCAGAATGCCTGAAAGCTAGCAAGGTTTACCAATTACTGTTAAAAATCAGTTCACCTATAGAGAAAATAAACTGAGTTGTGCTCTATTGTTGTGTCTACAATATGTAAAACACTGAACAAGGACAAGGTTCATGGAAGGAAACCACAGAAAAACATTGCTGCAAAATCTGGATATGCTGGTTTGGTTAAGGGGTTAAGGGGTCAGCTTTGCTGCCTGAGGGACTGGAAAGTTTAGTATCATTGATACAAAAATGAATTCCCAAGTTTATCAGACATTTCACAGGAAGAGAATGTAAGGTTATATTTGAAGTTCAACAGACGAAACAGACAGACAAAACATTAAGAACAAAATGGCTTCATCAGAAGAAAATACACATTTTAGAGGTGACCAGTCTTGACCTCTACCTAAATGAGAAATTTTGGCATGACTTCAAGAGGGCAGTTCACACCAGACATCCCCAGAATACTGCTAAAATAGTGGTGCAAAATCCCTCCTGACTGATGTTCAGGTCTGAATTACAGAAAATCTTTGGAGGAAGTTATTGCTGCCAAAGAAGGGTCAACCAGTAATGAAATCCAAGAGTTCACATACTTTCTCCTTCCTGCACTGTGAATGATTTACACCCTGTGCTCAATAAGAACAAGAAAAGGTGTCATTGTTTGGGTGTTAATTGTGTTTGAAGTCCAGGTCCAGATTTTTGAATGATAATAATTTCAAGGAAACATTTGACTTGAATACTTGAGTCATTAAAATGAAACGTCTCTTGAAAATGGTATTAAGGTTGATCAAAACCACATGAACCAACATGAATTCAAAGTGTACCTTTCCAAGGCACATGCTCTTTATAAGTACTAATAAACAGCCAATATGTTAATAATAGGCATGCTAATAAGCAAATAGTCAAATGCATTATCGTGGAGAAAAAAAAATGCAATTAATTCCAGATTATTAATATTCTACTATTCATTTTTGTGGGGGTTGTTAAATGTGGGTTGGTTAAGTGTGAGTGATTTACTGTTAGTTTGTAGTTAATAGCTCAAGCACTGGAAAAGAAACACTTTAAATTACAAGAAGCCTTCTACTAAAGAAAGCATGATATGCGATGTATAGCAATATACAGGTACAGTACATTTCAACTTTTTTTCAAGAAAAAAAAATCTCTCTCAACTAATGCTGTAAACTATACAATAAACGCTGTCAGGGGTTGTTGGTACTTTACCTGTAAAACAAACATTTAGACTGCACAAAAACCATTTTTATAATAAAAAGATATATATAATAAAATGTATTATAATAACTTTTCAATTATATAACTGTGTTTCTACTACTGTTTGTTATTGGAAAAAAAAATATATATTAAAGCAGTGGATATATTAACTTGTTTCAAGATGGATTTATGCAACCATGCATTAAATATTGAAGAACAAATAAAAATATCACGAATATGCAATATAGTACATATCCAGTGGATGATGTCCTACTCTCGTGAACACGCGCACGACAGTTAGCAGACGCTAGAGATTAGGGTTGATAAAGTTTTGAATATGGATATTTTTCTTACACAAATGCATCGCTTCGCTTCAGAAGGCCTTATTAACGCCCCGGAGCTGTGTGGAGCACTTTTTATGATGGATGGATGCACTTTATTGGACTTCAAAATCTCAACACCCATTCACTGCCATTATAAAGCTTGGAAGAGCCAGGGTATTTTTTTAACATAACTCCCATTGTATTCATCTGAAAGAAGAAGAAATAAGTCACACACATCTAGGATGGCTTGAGAGTGGGGTAATTTTCATTTATGGGTGAACTATCCCTTTAAAACGAGAATCGATTAAAATCAAGAAATCCCTCTTTTTCTGTCCTAGCATCTATTGTCTTTTTAATATCCTGAGAGCAGAAGAAAAAGAAAAAGCCAAGCATTTTTATAGATGTTAAACTACAAACAGGAATGACTGTTTGCTCAAGAACCTCATTACATAATGAATACGCAGTTGAATGCACATTTGCATTTACGTCGTCTTCAAATCTGTTCAAAATCCACCTCAAAATGTGGTTAATGCTTTTGAAAGTCTGACCTAAATCCCTAACCCTAATTAAGAGTAATATTAATAGTGATTCTTGCCGTACAAAACACCACTAATGAATAAAAAACAGTTCCAGATGACTGGATCCTTCATAGAGCAGAGGCAAAACTCATTTGCAATATGAAGTTCCGCATTCACCTTCTTTCATTCTCCCCAAAAACCCCCAGTTGCACTCTCTTTGAACCTGAAATCCAGAAATATGCCCCAAGTCATGCGCCTTCAAGTAAATATATGGAAAGTCTGAAGCAGAGAGGAGATGATATTCCAAAGGCTGACCTTTGACCTCTGTACTGAGAATGAATCCTCTGGCCCAGGCCACACTGTCAGAGTAGCCATTCTGATCCAGACTAGCACTCTTGAACCCCAAGCCACCCTGACGAGAACACAGTGACAGAGTCAGAGCTTCAAAAGTGTGTATGTTCTGTCATCGATAATAAACACTCCACTCCTCCTCTTTTTTTTTCCTCAAAGCATTCGCATCCCCCACCGAGAGGGGAAGGACTGACTGAGCAGGGCCTTTCTCCTTTAAAGGTCAGGGCATAGAAGACCCCTATCAGTTAAAAAAACAAGAGTACACGCGGGGACTTTGGGGAAAGCTGTAAAGAGAAGAAAAGAACCCAAAGCTGTTTTGGTGCACTTCTGTAAACAGTCAGTATCAAAAACAGCAAGTTAGGAAGGTTACAGTGACACATGAACAGTGTTGGGGAAAGTTACTTTAAAAGTAATGCACTACAATGTTGCGTCACGCCAATAAAAAGTAAATAATTGCACTAATTAGCTATCCTTTAAGGAAAGTAATGCAAGTAATGTATTCGCCATACTTTTTGTCACCTGGGCTGGGCTTGCTGTTTTTTAACAACAAAAAACCCCAAGTTATATTTTTGGCAACCGTAAAGGCCCTTAAGCCTCCGGCTGAAGGAAGTGCCTCTGCACCTCACTCATAATTTCTCTCAACACTGGGACAGGAGAAGTATCAGTGAACAAATGAGAAAACAAACTAACTTGCATTACTTATTTAAAAATGTCAGATATTTTGTTGTAAATTTAAAAGTAATGTGTTACTTTTCAAGTAACAAGTAATCTGATTATCTAACTCGTGTTACTTATATCTCATATTACATATGAGAGTCCACAATAAAGAAAAACTGTTGTTTACAATACACATGCCACTTTCTTCATGTTCTTCTGACATATTTCTTGACATCTTAAATACATGTGATAGTTTCAGGAGTTTTTAAATATATTTTTTACAGATATAATTTAAATAATACTACTATTTTTTTTTTTTTTTTTTGCTTATTGACTTTGACACACTACAAAAACAACAACAACAACAAAAAAAACTATGCTGCCATTTAGAAAGATTGCAAAAATGACAGAAAAGTAAGGATAAGGAGGAAATCTCTAACATTATTTGTTTGCATTAGATGATAACGCAATTAAATTCATACATTTTTAAATCTGGCTTTACCACACCATTTTCACACAGTATATTGTAATTTCACATAATTCTCTACTGCACACATTATGAAAGTATTTTTTTAATGCTTGATTCAATTTTCTTCCATTAAATGGCTCTTATTACTAAAATCACATTTTAAAATAATTATTTGAAAAGGCCTGTATTTTTTTTTGTAGTTTATGGAGGCAACACTCTGCGAAACTGAATGGAATTAAAGACATTGCTGACGTCAGAGTACAAAAAAAGAAAGAAAAAAGAAACATAACAAAACAGAAATCATATAATAAGCTCCAATCTAAGCAAAAAAAATGCAACTCATGAAGGGTACCTGCAAATGTTTTTTTTTTTTTTTTTTGTATATTCAAAAATTCCTATATATATATACACACACACACACACACACACACACAAACATTACAGTAAAAGACGTTGTTTCTTTCATTATTGTATTTTTATTTCTCTTGATCAAAACGATTAGAAAATGTCCAGATATTGTACTATCCGGATGAATAAAACATATGAATGCCAGGTGTAAAGTGGGCCATAGACTCTTGGGTTGGGGTTTTTCCACTTGGACCAGTAACAGACCAAATGCAATCATGACGGACAAGCGATCTGTCCCATCTCAAAGCTGAATCAAGCACGGCCTACCCGTCGCCAACATCCAGTGTCTGAAAGCCACACACAGGATCTGTGCCTTTTCAATTATACATGAAGCAAACAGAATCAAATCAATTAGGTATTGCTGTGGCATGAATGAAAGGTGCATAATTGATGCCCGCTCTCCTGCATTATACATATCTGTCTGCAAATCTCCACATACCGCTTCCGAGAGGGAGTCAAAGAGCACCGAGGCCACATTTCACCACTTTATTCACTTAATCTACTCATTTGCATTGGCATGAGCCGGACATGGAGACTGATCTTCAGCTGAAAAGGATCTCTAAGGGTTTCAGTCTTGCCATTAAATAAGAAGTTACCACAGGATTGAAAAAATATCCAGATATTTTCCATCCATGTCAAGATCATACTGTGGCAAGAAAACTCAGTATTGGAAAAACGGTTTCTGGAAGAACTACTCATGAGTACGCATGAGAGCATTAGATTAGGTGAGAGGCAGAGATTTTGGGGTCCATTTCTCTTTTTATATTCTCAGGGCGTCTAGACAGATGGCAGACATTAAAAGGAGGAGCCATGTGACATCTCTCAACCACACCACTGAGATAGAGGTAATTAAAATACATTTAATCAAGTTACTCTAATGAAAAATGCAGCTGGACACCCGGTTCCACCTTCTGCTCCCACTCTCACACCTAAACTCGTTAACTTTTGTCCCCCTGTTTACCAGGAAACTGCACACACAATAAGACCTTTTTTTGGCTTTACATATAAAGTAAGGCTGGGTACCTTTAACTATATCATGATACAACACACATCAGTTCAAAGCATCTGCCATCCAGTTGCATTTAACAGTCAATCAAAAGTAGGTAACAACGTGCAAATGAATGATATACTACCTGGTTTATAACCTGATCATATTCATGAGCCAGCGTGATGAGGTTTAGCAGGAAATCTTAAAATTATGTTTTTTTAAACCTGGCAAAGTCATTGCAATTGGAACAAGAATGATTAATAATATGTTAACATTTATGGGAACTCCTGTAATGAATCCATTTTTCTCTTTATGCTCTTCTGTAAAATATGTCATCTGCTAAATATTGCTTGTGCAAAGTAAAACTTGCTTGTAACCAAAGTGTCTCTGACTGGTGAGTGGTTTTACGCATTTAAATTAATGATTCACAAATCAGTCTAAACGATTCATTAGTAAAATCATTTAAATTTGAATGATCTTACCCAGGAATTACATTTGACTAGAAGGATCATGGAAATTCATTGGTTAAAAAGTGTTGGAAAAGGCACCAACCTTAAACTTGACTTTGAAATCTTTCTAAAATCCTTAAAATGTTCTAAAAATCCTTCCAGGAACATGTCCTAACAAGTAAAATCAAGGTACAAGAAGAACACATAAACCTACATATTTAAAATATGAATGAGTGTCTTTAATTTATCATTGTATTAGCATATGGAAATGTCTTAGGCACAACATTAAATAATAATAATGGGACAAATAAAACCAAAAAGTGATTGAAAGTTACTGGGGCCTTTCATTAATACTATGGAATAAAAATAATATTAATAGTAGTAATAACACTATTAACAACTTATAATAATACAAAAAAAATAATAATATAGGCCGATTATAAAATAAAATAAATAATAGTAGGCTATAAAAACATAAAATAATCGTTTGATAAGAAAATAAATAGATCTGCTTTTTTACAGTATACATAAGAAAGGCCTTATTTTAATAGTAAATAATAATATTTCATCATTTAACCCAGTTTTTAACTGTAGCCTTAAAATGTCTGAATTTTTTTGATTATTTTCATTAAAACTCACTGCCTCGCATACTGCTGAGCAAGACAAATTTTCAATTATTTTCAAAATTTTGCAACTACTGATTTGCATGACGCTGTCACAAAATAAAGAGTAATATGTTTACATTCGCCTGACGCGCTGACATAATTCGTGACATAAACCATCTATCACCTCAATACATTTACATAAACACCACATGTGTATTATTAAACACGAATTTAAAGAGACCGTGATCACACCATGGGAGTGGCATCTCACACCGTCCACACAGAACACATGTACTCACCTTCCGTGTCGAGGAGGAGATGCTGACTGTGTGGGGGATTGTGGGAAACGTAGTTCTTTAAGCTCTCGCGGGAGCGCAGTCCAAAGTGCCACAAAACTACATTTCCCTTTGCTTATAGGTTCTGTCATCCACATACACGATGTTCGAAGTACAATTGCATGTTATTAGTCAGATACTTCTATTTGTTCTTTCTTTTACATAAAGATTAATTGCCGCTGTATTATATGACAAACATGCTGTTATATTTCACAATGTTTTGTCTTTGAACAGAATAAAATAGAGTGAAATGGAACAATAAAAGGTCATTAGATGCATGATGATCATATCTCACATCAAAACATAATGAGCAGGTAGGACCAAAATGTGTTATGTGATATGTTTATGTATTTATTTTATTTACCTCAGAATGGTGGTGCTCATATGATAGTGATTTCACCCCTGTGTCTTATTTCTAATTGATTAAACCATTAACTCAGGTCTTGACTTCCTTTAGGTTGTCGCTAAAAACGTCAAGCTCAGACATCCATAGGCTACTTCTAGTATCCCAGAAGTCATTAAGTGTCCCATATGCAGTGAACTGATTGATTATTGTAGAGAAATTGATTAGCTGACTTAACTAGAATGGACAGCTGATTTAGTTTTAAAACTGGGGGAAAACCTCCCTAAGGAACATTACATGACTATTAATTAAACACTTAGTTAAGCTTAGCCACCAAAGACATTTTGTACTAATCTAAAAAGAGTCAAAGATAGTGTGCTGGCAGCTGCAAAGTTTATGAGGCCTTTTATAGCTATGAGTAATAAATTTTCAATAAAGCGAAGGACGGAGTTATTGTTATACCGCATATGACATTAAGAGAAGGACTACAGTGAAAAATGGCATGAATGGCATATTTAGGGTTTGTCTGTTGCTCGCTTTGTATCGAGGGGGATATTGATTTACTATCATGCAGATGTTGGATAAATGGGGCAACATCTGGAAATGACAGAATGACTTATCATAAAACTGCACTCTTATTTCCCCTCCTACTGGCAGCCATTAGCTCGCCGTTCTATTCTTAAAATTAATACATTAATTCAAGTGGCTCTGACAGCAAATTTATGTCAGAGTTTATGTGAATTCCTGGAAGCCATAACTGTAGTAATAATAATACTAATATAATAATAATAATAACAGATGCTGAAGCCATATTCTTCCTTAATATGACAATAAATCCTTTTAATGATTTTCTGACTTGGCAAAAAAAAAAGTCCCTAATTTAATAGGAAAGAATCATATTAAACAGTGAGACAAAAGAGCCATGTGGAGCTCCAACCTGATATTTTAAAATATCAAAACATACAAATGAGATTATACAAAATCATACAAATTGACCCTTCACTGGGAGTTTGACTGACAGGCGATTTGACCAGTCATAATGCATAATCAGCTATTTTGTCTGACAAACAAACCAGACCAGGAGAGTAGTCCTCGATGGACTTGAACTCAAAAAAATGTATGTACTGATGTCTTTCTGTGGTTGAAACAAGATAACTTCTGATGTTCAATCATGTTTATTTCATGCTATAACTAAAGAGGAAGAGATGGTCGGTTCGCGTGTCACTTGAACTACACTACAGCGATCTGTCACAACACATTAAAGAGCAACAAAACACTATTTATTGTTTGAACTTCTCTAAATTTTTTTTTACAAAATTTGAAAGCTGAGGCTTTGTTTCATACCAAAAGTAACCTGCTCTGTCTTGTCTGTCAGCGCAGTGTTACGGTACATTTATGCTGCCTTCACGTGCTATCGGAATTATCGTAAATAGGAGTTTCCTAATCGGAAATGAGACGCGAACGCCTCTCAAGTCGTATTTACTACTGGGAAACTCGGAAATAATTGGGCCGGCCATAAGCTTTAAACATGGTGGAGGGGACAACCATTGCTGCTTTCAATGCTATTCTCACAACAACTACATCACTTTGTCTTGTCCCTAAAGAAGTGTATTTATAGGCTATATATGAACGATCATTTAAAGCATTGTATGTTATATAATAAGCAATGAAATAAGCATGAATTTGACCGAAATTCCTGAATTGTCAGCAAACTGACCATCTAGCGCAGTGAATGTTTATATGATTGTCAACCAATGGAATGCTACATTTTATTCTTTCCGACAACAAAGCACTTGAATGTGAAAAGCTCGTAATCACAACTTCATAAGTGGGAAATAGGAAATTTCCGATAGCATGTGAAGGCAGCATTACGCCCCATTCACATGGGGCGTCGGCGTCAACGCCTCTCGTTTACTTTGAATGGAGTGACGACAAGCGTTGCCGAACAGAATTGTGGGTCCGTCGTGCCGCTTCACTGGCATTGCTCAAAACTTTTCAACTTTTCAAGCGCCAATGCAAGCGTCAGCCAATCAGATCGCCTTATGCAAATACCCTAGCGCAGACGCTAGCCAATCCCATTCATGAAACACCAGAAAACTAATGTGATTGGCTGTTGTCACTATGATGGTCACGTCAGCACCAAGCTTCAGACATGCCCTCTGTCAAGCGTCGGCATCAATGCCTCGTTTACTTTAAATGGAGTAACGTCAAGCGTTGCCGAACGGAATTGTGGGTCCGTTGCATCGCGTCACTGCCGTTGCTCACGGCAGAAGTTGAAAACGTTTTGACTTTTGATGTGCCAACAGCCAATCAGATCACCTTATGCAAATATCCTAGTACAGACGCTAGCCAATCCCATTTATGCAACTTCAGAAAAATAATGTGATTGGCTGTTGTCACTATAACAGTCGCATCGGCACCAAGCTTCAGACACGCCCTCCGTCAAGCATCGACATCGACGCCGACGCCCCGTGTGAATGTACCGTTCCTCTTTGCTCTGCGATGTAATTTTGCTGTGTGAGAGCGCCATGGCTTGTTGGACATAGCAACATGAAGGAGGGCGGGTATTTGCGAAGGGTACAACAATTATGAATTGTCATGAGAGTGTGTTGTGAAGGTGACAAAAGTCATTTATTTTATTTGGTGAAATACTTTCACACTTTTTACACAATTTGATTGGTTGAGCTCTGATCGCATTAGTAGAAATGACGCAGACATTTAGTTCACTTGATATTCACCTTGATTTTTCCTTGTTTTGCTCACATACATGTCTCATATTTCATGTCAAGCATACTTGACACTGTTGTCTCCCTGGTAACAAAATATATAGGATTTTGATTAATAGGATTACAGACAAAATGGTTGTTTGTGGAGGAAATGATGCCATTAGCAAGGGACAGTTACAGTTTGTGTAAAATTGTATGTAAATATACATATGCATATATTAAAATTGTTTATGATTATTTCACTTTGTTTGTTTAGATTATAATAGTTTTAAAATATAATATTTTTACCATGTACTTATACAGTATACTTACAGAGAATTATGAAAGTGAAAGTTTTCATTTCATTGCATCTATTTGTATTTATTTGTAATTAATTAATTACTCAGGGACTGCTGAGTACTTCTTTTTTATTGTTCTTATATAATGTCTGTCCAATGTCAAGAGCTGCCAAGTCGAGTTCTTTAGAAGAGCAATCTTTCCTATCCAATAAAAATCTCTTCTGTTCTATACTGACAGCACACTTCAGTTTAGGAGGGAGCTTTTTAATGTCATGTCCTCCTCGATCAGTTTTACTGATTCATTTATCCTTTTTCAATGAACAATAGACAGTAGGACTGATTGATAGGTTGGGACAAAATGTAACAATAATATAAGGACAAACATGACTAAAAAAATAAAACACATGAATGGTATTTAATGGAAAAAAAAATGCTATAAAATAGACAGCTGCTCTATGTCATTGTTTAGAAAATTCAATTAAAAAAACAATGCTGAGAACAGGGTTAAGCTTATGAATGATCTGTAGGCCGTATATTTTTTTATATTGTTCACAAAAGAAGTGAGCCTCTTTTCAACTATATAATCTATTGAATGTTGGCAACAGCATGCAATATATTGTCTTTTGTCATTGCCAAAGGCAACCTATAACACTGAAAAATCTTTCACATATGTACTCCAAATAATAACTAAAAATCATTTTTATTCGTATTTTATATAACCTTGTATTGTATTAAAATGTAATGTAGAAATGCTCACCTCTGAAACCCCTGTCCAAACCCACTCTCACCCTACCACACACTAACCTCTTGCTGCTATTGTTCTCCAAGGCCTGTTTAAAAACTGTTTGCAACTCTTATGTGCAATACTAAATGTGTGAGTAGGCCACACATAGGTGGATGAGTAGGCCTCACAAACCTCCACCTGTGGTAATGCTCTATTCTCTCTTTATGTGCACTGGACACTTTAACATAATCACTTCTACCCGACTCACCGGAGTAACACACGTGTACAAATGCTACAGATTCATCTTTCACTGTCTCCAAGTTGTGTGATGTTTGCTCTGAATGTCTCTTTTTGTACCACTGCACTACATGTTGTTACACGAAATCAAAATTTATGTCCAAAGTGCATGTAAAATATTCATGTAAAGTATATGTATAGTTAGATTGTATAACAATTTATATGTTAAAATGTTTATATTTATTTTAAATATGTATCACCGTATATGTAGGAATATATATTTTATTTTATTTTTTTATTTGAATATTTTTTAATGTAATTATTTGTTTCTGTGATGCAGAATGAATTTTCAACATTAGTCCATTCTTTAGTGTTACATGATCCTTTAGAAATCATTCTAATATGCTAATTAATAATGGTTCTTATTATTACCAATGTTAAAAACAGTTTTTGCTGCTTAATATTGTTTTCAGGATTTTTTGATGAACTGAAAGTTCAAAAGAACAGCATTTGTTTGAAATAGAATCTTTTGTAACATGTCAATGTTTAATGTCACTTTTGATCAATTTAATGCATTTTCTGAATAAAAGCATTAATTTCTATGAAACACACATGTCTGAATGGCAGTACATAATGTTTTCTGCATAAATATGAAGCAGCACAGCTGTTTTTAACATTGATAATAAGAAAAAATGTTTCTTGAGTAGCAAATCAGCATATTATATGATTTCTGAAGGATCATGTGAACTGAAGACTGCAGTAATATATATATATATATATATATATATATATATATATATTGTAGGATATCAGAGACCGAATCAGACAAATTTAAGATGCATCAGAACATTGAAACCTGAGGAGCTGGAATTCCACCAAGGAAACAGGACAATGTCATAAATTAGATTCTGGCACCACTAGTCTGAAGCAAGCAAACCAACCAACTCTTTCACAGAACAGCTAGCAACATTAAAACAAAAGGAACACTTATTGATAATTCCAACTGCAGAAGGACATTGTCAAATTTGGGGCAAATAATCAAGACTAGTGGTCAAAGAGTGGCTGTCACATGTAAACCTGTGACAGAAAATCACGAGCTACACGTCTCTCTTGGGCGGGTCTCTCCCCCACAATCAAGACAAAGACCAGACTAAAATTCCTTTGCCCAAAGGACAAGCCTCTTATTCTCCATAGAACTACACAGAGACAATCTCTCCATATGCTACAAAAATCATCTTAAAGGGACTTATGAATTATTTCTCTGCATAGAAATAACCCATATCATGTATGTAACCCACACAATTAACTATCACGTTTTAATCAAATATTATGTATGTCTTTTTAATCATTATTGAATAGTTGAAGGATTCATATGCGTGTTTGATATGTATGAGTTTGAAAAATCATGTTTTAAATGTTTCTTCCAATTAATTCTTTGTCAAATGTATCATAGTCTTGTTATAGAAATCATGTCCAAAGTATACTTTGCAAGAGCCTGTAAAGTTCGGACACGTGACTGATCAGATAACATGTTGATTTATTGATTGGGTGGAGAAACAGAGCAACACCCTGAGCCAGGACAGTATCTAATTGGTCAAGACAAGCATTAGGAGGTGTCTGAAAGCCGAGTTTAAAAACTCAGGACACCATCAAATCTGGCTCTTCTCTCTTCAAAATGCCTTCTCTCTTCTTGCTTTTGCCACAGCGTTTTGAGGCTGTTTTTAGCGCTCTTTGAGCGTGCTCTGGCCTACGTGCCAGCTGCTACCACGATGAGAAGAAAATCCACCTAGTCTCGTTACATCCTTTTATCCTTTTTCTTTTACTTTATTTTCTTTTCCATTGCGAGTTTCGTGTTCTCAGTTTAAGTTTTGCCGCCACGCCTCGTCTCCGAGTTCAACTCGAGTCTGTGACCGCCTCAAAACTTCTACCAGCCACAACTCCGCATCTTCAGCCAAGAGCCAACGCCCAACCATTGGCTTCCCAAGACGTCACTTCAACGACTACTGAACTTCTAACCAATCAGCAACCTGGGGAAAACCCCCTTTCTGCAACAACGATGACAAAAGGGAATCCCTTAACACAAAGGCAACGCAAGTAAAACAACTCCAGATTTTTGCTGAGCTGGCGCATTTAATATAAATTTTAGCCTCATTGAGAAACTCAATGCGAGGGTTAAATAAGTGACTGAAGGTTGTTCAGGTCGATGCAATTTCACATATTGCTGTAAACTTGGGATTTCACATTTTCATTCTTTTAGACTCATCCTTTCCTCACTTTCGCTCTTTCTGCAACGTGTGAATGTGTGAATGCGTGTGTTCATGTGTTAGTTTAGTTTATGTCTTAGGTTTATATAAATAAAATCTTATTTATATTGAAAAGAGAAGTATCTTGAAGTTTTGTGCTCAAGTTAATGTCTTAATCTGTCGATCTTGTTACTGTGTTATTAAATAGTGTTTTAACTATATTTTGATTTAATATCCAGTGCAGAGTTGATTGTTATACGGCTCCTTCAGTGATCAGCCGTCAGAACAGCGATTCTGTTCAAATTTCCTATAAAATCATAAATGATTCCCTTTGAGCTAAATTAAAATATTTATTTAAATGAAATATATATTACGTATTTTAAGTTACAATATATATATATATATATATATATATATATATATATATATTCATTGTTTTTTATATATGTTCATATATGTTTTTTTTTCTTTGTTGTGAAATTATATGTATTTTGAATCATACAACACTCTTCCCAATGTAGGAGATCCCGCTGATAATTCCAGATACAGAGTTTGCATGTAGTGATTTTATTACTGATGTTATCTGAAGTGTTTGGTTTTATCCCAGATGAAGGCGAGAGCGAGAGAAGGAGAGCGCCTTTGTGCGTCCATCACACACTGACAGCAGCAACAGCAGCAGCAGCAGCAGCTCCGTTACGCACTCGGCGCTAGGATCCGGCGGATCTCCCTCTCTCTCTCACTCACTCTCTCTCCTCTCTCCGTCTCTCTCTCTTCCAAGCCTGTTTTAAAGTCTCTGCCAGACTTCAGCTCATGCGCTACTTCCTGGATGGCGGAATGGAAAGCTTCCAGAGCCGCTCCAACTCTTGTCTCTGTGTTTTCAGCCTGATGCATGGACTACTGCTCCTCTAACATCTCTCTTTTAATCCACTGTCCCCTTGACATGTTTCTCTTCTGGACTACAAGCTCAGCCATCTGAAAGAGAGAGAAAGAGAAAAGAGAAAAAAAGAAAAACTGTTTCCTTTGGCTCGGTCGAACTTCAGAAGAAAAAAAATCTCTCCAAAGGACTTGTTAAAGGAGGCGGCCGATATATATTAAAGCGTATCCAGTGCGTTTGCATTGCTTGTTTGTGGGAGTTTTTTTTTTTTCTGTTGTTGTTGTTCACCAGGAGGATAACTCTGTCAACAGTTGCCTTATTCCAGATCTCCATGTATACAGTGTGACATGCGGAGGCTACTGCGACCGCGCTGCTGCTGCTGGTGGATTCCGCCTCTGCTTTTCTCCTCGCTCGTGCTCCGCTGGGCACACTGTCATCCCGGTAAGTTAGATTTGAGATGGATAAAAAATATGTTTCAAATCGCTCCATCAAGCATTAGGCTGCGTAATGTGGAAACATCCTATGTCCACAGTTAAAACCATGCGAACGCGAGGCTTTTATATTGGAGATTTTTTTTTTATTTTTTTTTTTTTTTTCCCCAGTTGTAAAACGTGGAATTGGGACGATCGAACACGGAACTGTAGCGTACGTAATGATGTCTGTTAATATTGCAATCTCTACAGATGATCCTCTGCTATACGCGCGCGGACCCGTTATTCTAAACAATACACTGAAATCCGTTATAGGAAAGGCATTACGATGCCTTTCAGCAGGCGTTACTGATTTGAGCAGTTTGAATAATTATAATGCACAACAGAGTTAAGTCATAGTTAGTTTAAATATAACTTAGCAGCATTTCATTTCTTAACGACTTTTTAACGTGATTTAGACACTTTCTCTTGGTCTAGGATTACATAGAAGCATATTTAATATTACAGATATATTGATTATCGGTTTGGCCAATATTTTTACAGATTCACATTGATTTGTATCGGTTCTTTAAAATCGGGTGGCACCATTTGATGGGTCTCTTAAGAATAACATCCAAGAATGCCATTACACTACAGAGTGTTCAAGAAACTACAGTGTTTACAGTACTTACTTTTTAATTTCTTGTATGCATAATTCCTTATAACTTTTTTACATCCATTCGTTTTTAACTGAGCAATGCATAGCATTTCAAACTTGATAGTTAAGCATAGTCCAAAAAATGCTACCATTACATTTATTGTTATTATTATATTAATATATAATAAAATAATTATAATAATCCCAAGTATTTTGTAATGTATATGGTTTTTATTGTATTAGGCTCATGATTTTTTAAAATTATTATTGTGTCAAAAGTCATAAATAAAACAATATTTGGGTATATCAGTTATTGGACAAAAATAACCTGTATTATTTTAGGTCGTTCTGCATATAAGATATACATGTGGTGCTTAGTAGCACTAAGGAGCAGCATAGTTTTGGGGTCACTTAAGAAAAATTATTTAATTGTTGTTAATTTGGTTATTTATTGATGATTCAAAACTGATGTTGAGTAGGATCAGGGGAGTAGAGATGAAGCCTTAAATATGAATCCCCACAATAACTCGCTGAAGACTAACAGTGTTTTTCGGAAAACCATAGGAATATGATTTTTGGGGGCTCGTCCGGGTTTTCAAATTGCCTCATATGCACATATATTTAATGGCATCTGGTTTACGATGACCTTGAGTGTGTGTGAGTGATAGGTGAGGATCTCTCAGGCTCTTCAGGTTTGCTGCGATGATAGACAGCAGCCAGAAAAGGATGAGAGTCTGAGATGCACAAGCCATGAGGAGACTGATAAGCTCTGCATATTTGCATGAGATTTTATGTAACACTGGAGGCGTCAAGTCTAATGTATAATTCCAGAGAGTATGACATTCTCAGGTCTTCGAATTAGACCTTATGGAAGCACAACCAGTGCAGGGACTGTTTGTGTTCTTTTAACTAAATGACATTGTCTACACAGGCAGTCACATGTGACACAAGAAAGCCATATTCATAAACAAGAAAAGCTCAAGAGCTTTACAGTTCCGTACAAATGAAAGATAACACGGTTTGCAGATTGCATCTGCGCTATGTATTGCATTTTTTTTAAAGTGCATGCGTGCATGCAAAGCTACCATGTGTTCGGGAATCTCATTAAAATACCAGAACGTATTGTGTTTATCTCTCATCTTTCAATCGGCTACATCTCAAAACATAAATTTCCGCTATAGCTGACCTACTTCTGGGCAGCTTGATGGTTTTGTCTTATTAAATGGTGACCGCTTTGCATGTGTAATA
Source organism: Tor tambroides (assembly GCA_021397915.2). Taxonomy (NCBI): domain Eukaryota; kingdom Metazoa; phylum Chordata; class Actinopteri; order Cypriniformes; family Cyprinidae; genus Tor; species Tor tambroides. Next base: position 7,254 of record JAFVLL020007080.1, on the reverse strand, counting down.
AAGTTTCACTTTGTTCGCAGTCAATCACTGCTGCAGGAATAAACTAATTATTGCCGCGTTCTCCACAAGACTTTATGGTTTCTAGGAGAATTCACTTCAGATACTGGACCAGACTGGTTTTTCTATTGTTTTCTTTTGCCACTAGTTTTCATCTCACATTCTGTGTGATCCAAAGCTACAAGAGCAGGGCGCTCAGGGACTCGGTGGACATTGGGGCGAGCACTTGAGCGCTGACAGCGAGATAAAGCATCTAAGTTTCTGCATCTCAAACAGCCGGGAGATTTCATCAGGCCCGTGATGAATGTTCCATGAATAACACATTGTCACCAAAGGGCAAATGCCTGACTCGAGGTTGTGGACATTATTGACAGTCTCTTCTGTCTGTTTTTGTGTTTGCGCCTCTCTCTCTCGTGTCTGTCGCAGTATGTGTTTCCGTCCATCTCACTGTCTCCGTCGATTTCTCCAAGAGAAAGGCTCACGCTTCCAATTCTAGGCTCGGAAGTGGGGGAGAAATGAAGTTACCATAGAACAAAAGACAACTTTAATGCGTTCCGTTTGCTTCCTGTCATTCCTCCTGCCCTCTCTGCTTTTTTTTCCAGACACGGGTCCTTTTAAGCTCAGTGACATTTGTTCACTTGTCTGTGTCTGATAGACCTGTTCTTAGCAGAACCACTGCTGCGGAAAGACAAGCGAGCTCTGTATCCACCACCGCTGCAACAGTGACATACTCGCTGGAAAAAGGAGAACAGTTCAACTTTATTTATTTCTGTCATGCCGGTGGGAAACAAGTGTCTGCACACTTGAGTCTCCAGTAATGGCCAGTTTGCTGACGGTGCATGAGAGGAAGCGAGAGGGAGGGAAGGATCTCTCGGTGGGGCGTCTGTTGGCCCCAGGCAACGCTCATCTCTCTACAGTCCGGTTGATGTAGCCATTGGAGCGATGGATGACTGGTACGGAAGAGCAAATTCTAGCGCGGTTTCCACCTGATAATTTAAAGCTATCAAGCTGAACTAGTGATACATGGTGAAACTAGCAAGAAAAAATGCTTACGCTTAACTTGCCATTCCTGAGTCTATGGCGTGTAAATCAAAACAGAGAAGCAATAGAATTTTATTTTATTTTTTCAGCCAGTCTTTTCTGACCTACCATTCAGAATTCTGAGGATTCACCCAAATGGTGTAGAAACCGCCGGCGATACCGAGGAAAAGACGGTTATTTCTGTCGCATGACAAATAGCATGCCGCGCACTGGAGAGCGCAATGATAATTCAAATCTCTTAATATGCATCAGACTTCCTGCCTTTCCTATTTCCTTTTATGTGGGCGAAGAGCCATTTCTGTGTCTAATAGAAAAGGATAATTTGCTAAATGTCCATTTGGAAACGACGGGCACTTAAAATGGGGGGTAGAGTCTCAGGAGTGAGATAGCTGGAGCTGACATTTGGGCCAGACTGGATGCACTAGCGGCCCCTGTAACAATATTATCATCATCATCTTCTCTCTCCGCTCAGGCCGTTATCTGGCCAGCTGGGTGACCAAAACTGCTGTAATGTTCACCAGGTCACTTTATCAGTCACGAAGCCTGTCATCGTTGCCTGGCTCTCCTAATAGATTGATTAAAAGATAGGGCCGTGAGGACGGGTAAACGTGTGGGGTGATGTTAGGCTGCCGTGGGGTCGTTCTGCCGGAGTTTGGTAGTGTGTGTGCTGAATATGCGCTGTATTAGTATCTGGACTAAAAGCTGTGTGTGATTAGAACCTGTAACATGGTGGAAATAAGAAGACTGACTCAATTTGGATGCTATCTACTGTACCAACTTTCTCAGTGGCTTGATTTATGTGCAAATATACAGTCGAAATCCAAATATGCAAAATATATAAATCCAAATATATTTCCAATTCATTTGCAATTTGGAATATTTAAACTGGCTAATTGACTTAGTAATATCAGTTTATTTAAACAGATACATTTGCTTATTTAATCATTAAAATATATGTTCATCAAAGGAATAAATTACATTTTAAAGTAATATTGCAGCTGTGATTATTGTGGATGTGGATAATTTGCTATACAACAAGTGTTCAGTCTTGACTTCTTGCATTTAATTTGTTGTTTGAACTATTCAGTTTAAGTGATAAAGCAAACAGCTGTTTTTATTTTATCTCACACTGTTTCTTTCTACCTCTTTTTGTTGTTGTTGTTGTCATGTTAGATGCTATGAATGGATCTCAAGGAGTATTAGTGCTCTTGAGTGAAGGACTCATCCCCAGTTTACCTTAATAGTCTTGGTGAAGGCAGACGTGTCTGTGTGTGTGAAAGAGCGTATATGTGTCTGTTCTCATGCTGGTACATTTTCTCCTCATCTCCACTGGCAACCACAGCTCACAGTGAGTGCCAACCACCAAATGAAGTGGACATTCATGAAGCATGCTGGTAGATCCTGTATTAAAGACAAAAATAAATGCAGATAATGAACCCAGCATGCAAGAATCACACTTTCCATTTGGAAATGGACGTGTTCTTATACTTTAACACCAGTCATATAGTGCTATATTTTTGAATAATGCTATTACCATGGAGAAAGTTAAATGTTATACTTTACCTACATTAACATATCTAAACTTCTGGTCCTTTTAAATTACATTTTTACCTGCATCTAAATTACGTGTCATAACCTTTGCAAGTGACGTCACTTTAACAGTGAAATAAACAATCATAGTTCAACTGGCTTCTGTGGAAACAATGCACAATCCAGTATGTCAGATGCATAGGGAACTTTATATTGCAAGCTTCAAAGAAGACCTTGAGCATTTGGGTTATTATAGTTAACTAAGGTGGCATTTACATGACACCATTTTCAACTAAAATGGAAAGTGTTTTATACATTTTGTCTATTTACACAACAACAGCATTTTGGAGGCCAGACAACTTATGAAAACGGGTTTGTGAAAATGGCGACATCATGCGCATGTGTATTACGCGTTGAGTTTATAGGTATGTGCGTAGACGCGTAGTGTTTCTTTACAAAGTGACATCCCCACCTACTGGCCTGGCATGCATAATACGTTTTTAGTAGTTTTCGCAGATCAGCGTGAACAGGAGCGTTTTGACATTGTTGTTGTCTGTACATGAAACTTTTCAAAAATGCTAAGAAAAAAACATTTATATTTTTTCGTACACTGTTGTTGTGCAAACATAACCTAAAACTAAAACTGAAGCTAAAATGAAAACCACAAAAAGCATTTTTGTTACTTGAAATAAACTACTTGTTAATTGAAATAAAACAAAATATTACAAATAAAAAATCATCTCAGCTAGCTGTAAGGCAACATTTCTTATTTTAATTTAGTTTAACTTGATATACTAAACTAAAAAAAATATAATAATCAAAACTATGTAGACTATATATACACTACTAAAAATGACAAATCTGCACAACAAGCATTACACACGCACAACATTAATAAAACTTCTACTAAAATTCAAATTAAAACAGATAATCTACTAAATAAAAACTGATTCAAAATATGAATAAAAACTGTATCTCAATGATGCTGAAATAGCACTGGTGAGCATATAGTTTTTAGCGTGAGTTTTGCCTTTTGTAAACATTACGAAATCATGCATTTCAAATAGTTACAGTATAGAGTGCAACAAAGAAAAGGAAAGTAAATCTGGCTGAAATATTAATTTTGATAACATTGTTTTGCTGTTGGGCTCCTAATCCTGTACAGTTTGATAAATATTGGCTTTGTAGAGGCATGTCGACTGCATTGGTTTTGTTCAAGTTCATTTTGTTTACTTGTTTGTTTGTTTGTTCTGTTATGTGCAGCTTTGCTAAATGGTCTTTGGAAAGCTGAATTCTGCAGCATTGATTGTTACAGCATCACTGCTATGCACAGCAACAGCTCTCTGCTCTTGTTGTGCACCACTTTTTGAAACGTTAGCCTGATACGTATTTGGTAGCGATGACGATTCGCCTCATTGAAAGTTGTAGTGGTTGTAGGCAGGAGACCAAAGCTGTGTACTTTGGCTCCACTGTCTCTCAGATTTTCTTCATGTTTGCTTTTGCCACTCTTTTATTTCTCTCTATTTCTCTGTTTCTGACTCTCTCCCTCACCCAGACTGGAGGTTCTGAAAAGATTTTCATTTGGCACAGGAACGGAGGTTGGAACAGTTTGCCAGGAGACGAAAGAAACCTTTGAGCCTCTGGGAGACTTAAGCGCTAATTCTCCTTGCACATAACCCGGCCCCCCTCCAGCGCCTCGTTCTCCTGCTTACCCCCGTCCCCCTCTCTAAGGTCATAATTAGCAGAGTATGGAGTAACAAACGTAAAAGTCTCTCCATTAATAACGTATAACGGCTGCTGGCCCTCTCCAATTTAAATGCCAGTTCTTCTTCCACTCAACGAAGACACCAGGCTAACACGTAAAGATCAACACGCATCTAAAAAGGCAAAGACGATATTAAATGAATGCGATTTGAAACCAAACAATGGAACGTGTTTATGTTTCTTTGTATTGAGCAAGTGATGGATGGATTAATGAAAGAGAAATTAATTACAATTTGATGGGCCGCAGTGGGTGTTGCGATATTAACAGTCAGACAGATGTTGTAATGCAACCGAGACGCAACAACATAACAGCATTCGTTTACATTTAGCCTTTTATGTTTTGGCCACTAGGGGGAGAATTTTTTGCGGTTTAAAAGATGCATGCTAAGTTAACGCAGTGCAGACTTTTACTGTAGATTATCTGCAGCATTAATTCTGCTGTTTGTCAAAGCGATCGATCAAAGCTTTTGTGGCATGCTAAGCGCTAGCGCTAAGTGCTAAACTTCATTTATTACTGTAGCACCAGCCCACAAAATACTCCTTAAATTAATTTTTTCTTTCAACCACTCTTTGAGAAAGCTATGAAGCCTTCTTTCCTTTTCAGTCTGACTGGAAATCAAATATTGAAAGAAAATAACAAAAATGAACACCTTCATCATATATATACTCATGTGGTTTCAAATCTATATGACTGTCTTTCTTCTGTGGAACATAAAAGAATAAATTTGGGGCGGAAAACTGCACTAGTAAAAAAGTAATATATTTAAAATACCTTTATTTCATACTAAGTATAGTTCAAATCTATTAACATATTTACTGACATATCACTTGAGACTTACTGATATGAAAATCATAATTAAACTTTATTTACAGTACACATTTCTTAATATTAAGCCTAAAATGTGTTTCAGTGTCACTATTGATGAGGATTGTATGATCTTTGAATAATATCCTTTTTTTAATGCAAGGTATTTAAAGTGTACCTGAAGTATACTTGTAATAGTTTCACTTTAGCACAATCAAATATACTTCAGTATATCTTTCACTGTTTAATGGCTGGTGGAACTATCTTCCCACCTCAATCTGGAATGCTGATTCCCTGACAATTTTCAAGCGACAGCTGAAAACTCATCTTTTTCGACACTATTTGACTTCATCCTAAAAAAAAAAACTTGGTCTTTCTCCTTATTTATTCCTTCCCTTTCTAGCTTGTACTTGTTTGGAAAAATGCCTGAAACTTGGTATTACGAGCACTTTGCCTCTTTAAGATGAATCGCTTTATGTATTCCCCAATTGTAAGTCGCTTTGGATAAAAGTGTCTGCAAAATGCTTAAATGTAAATATAAATGTAAATCTTTAGTTGGACTTCAGCACTACTTCTGCACAATTTAAGTGCATTAAGCAAAAACATTTTAGTATATTTATTTTGCATTCGGGTGTTTTGTCTATACAATAAAAGTCAAGATTGTTTTGGACCCCATTGACTTTCATTGTATGGACATTTTTAAAAAAATATCCACAGATGTTATACAGGTTTGGAACAACATGAAGGTGAGTCATTTTTTCATTTTTGGGTGAGCTATCCCTTTAAATTCACTTTTGCGAAATCCACTTTCCACTTTACCTGCTTCTAAATGGCCTGTAAGGAGAACTCTCCCCTCGTAATCTGATGCCAGTTTTTTGGTTCATTCTTGAAAGGTAATGGCAGGGATTTAGACTTCGTAATCCGGTCTGGATCAGTGTAAAAGGCCAATCTCGTCCCAGAGCCCTTGATGGGCTGGCTGTCGTGAACAGGCCTGCTTGCAACAGAGAAATAACCTTAATTTGGAGGTTGGGAGCTGTGGTTCAGGCCTGGCGTGTAATGATACAGCCTTTAGGGTGATGTTGTCCGTGTGATGGGTGTTTGTCAGTCAGGAAATTGTAGCCTAATGGTTTTGTAGGCCAGTTCATTCCCTTTGGTATTTCTAATTCTCCTCACACTATTTGTCCTCTTTTGAAAAAAAAATAATAATGATAACAGGAAAAACAGGCAGAAAAGGAGTGAGGCTAACTATTAGACACCCTCCATATATCACATCAGCCTCGGAAATTGCGGCACCAAATTATTTGTTTGTGCGTGGATGTGTGTGGTCTCTCAGTGACCGTATAAATGAGGTAATGCCGTGGCGTTTCTGAGAAGCACGGTCACGTATTCAGAATGCCCATTTTCACAGACACAACGCATTAGTGTTGCATTAGGCCGCGACTGAGAGGGCCAGGCCGGTTACAGCCCCTTGATATTTCCTCTGCTTCCATAGAGAAAAGAGGAAAGAAAAGACGAGAAGGGGAAAATAACCACATGCCAAGGAGCGTTGTGTCAGTGAGCCAGTGTTAGGCCGGAGTTGCGAGTCTTCTCATTAAATTTTTGCAGTGTAGTTGGTTTTTCCACTTTAATGCTTGGGAGGATGCTGGCCTCTTCCATCGAGAGAGAGAGTGGGTCGAGACGCAGCCTGCGGACTGCACCACGCTGCCCAATTTGTCTTACTTCTAGGGAAGCTGTTTAAAGTACAATGCTTTCTCTTTTTTCCCTTCTCTTCACAAATTGGCGAGATTCCTGCTGTCTTTCTGCCACTCCCGATATCTGTGCTTTCATCAGTCAGACCTGTACTGAGTGTGCTCGGAAAATGGCTTGTGATCAGTGTCTGTCCGTTCTGATTTATTCCACTTGTAACAGTCACTCGGTGTGCGTATAGTGAATTAGATGAGAACATTATACACGCATGTTCCCATATGACCGTTCTGATCCTGTAACTCTCTCAGAATAACCTGACATTAGTTATCTTCAGGTTTCTGCACTCTGATACTGAATCAGTGGGTCTCTGAATTAGTGTGGATCTTCAAAGAATGTGGTCTTTGCTGAAATGATGCTAGCATGTTAATGTT
>JAFVLL020007079.1:95627-107640 GCA_021397915.2 Tor tambroides | reverse complement strand
GAAAGCATTTAGACCTTCGTTTAAAAAAAAAAGGAAATAAAAGTTCATTGCACTACTGCAATAACTGTCTGTAAAATAATTACAAAAAGTGTATGTTGTATGGCTTAAATGTCTGTTTATGACTGAAAGCACCATATAATATATTATTATTTTCATGACACAGCTGGTTGTTTGATCTCAACATTATGGTGCCTATAAAGGAGCAACCTGCTTCATGATATTTCTTTAAATGCTGTTAATTTCTTCAAATGCAAAACTTTTCTACTTAGCAATGCACAACATTACACAAGTAAAACTTTACGTCAGGAGGGGGTAGGCAGATGTACCCTAAACATCTACTTTAATTTAAGATCCAGGAAGTAATGTCAGCCAAGAGGGGGTTTCCATGACCCTATCATTTATGAGTTTGGTGTCAGTATATTAATAGACAATAAAATGAATATTGACTTGAAGGTGCACCTACAAAGCAAACATCACTATTCAGGCATATCAAGAACTATCATTCACCGTCTGGATCGCACTAATGTCATGGTACTTATTTGATTTAACAACCTGCAACCTGGCATGCACCGTAGCTCTTTATTTAAATAGACATACTGTAGGCAAAAACATTACCTCCAAAGCGCGTATCTCGTATTGGGTCAGGTCGTTAGATGCGGCGCACTTGGTCCGGAGCCCTTTCAGACTAGAGATGGAGATCTCGATCAGGTTCTGGATGAGTTCGCACTGGTGAAGCGCGTCCATCCTTGCGTTCCTGCCATCGCTCGCGTTCAAATGCTCCTCATCACTTGCGACCATGTTTCCAACTTTGCCAGAGACACTAGTATCCATTCCTCGGCATTGGCACGGCTTTAGGGGCATGGGCTTGAACTACAGCAAACACTAGTCCAAAGACATGTTTGTAAACGCATGTAGACTAAACGGAGGTGCCAGTCCTACTCCAAGTGAGTTATGTACTAGTTCAGAGCAAAAGCACACTCCTCAAACATACTCGTGGACTGCTTTGACAGCCAGACAGGACGCGTTGTCAGCTTGTTCCGCCTCAAACGTTGTATGTATATCCCGTGAAGCCCTCTGAGAAGCGCTCGCAAAGGTCTCACCCTCAGTCAGCTGTTTGAAGAAGCGTTTGATGCTTTGCAGTGTGGGAAATGAAGTTTTGTTTACACGCGCATCGGACCGTTTGAGGAACACTTACGTAACTGATTTTTAGTTCAGTTTTTCACTTAGCCTAAAAGAAAAATGGTTGACTTGTTTCTATGTTTTTTGCTGTTCTGTATAGGGACCTTGAACTTGTTAAAAGCGCTTTATAAATATAACATTATTATTATTATTATTATTATTATTATTTAATATTGGATAGAATAGATGAAATAAAATTTAATACACTTTATTGTCCCTAAGAGGAAATTTGTTTTTAACTCAAGGTGCGTTAACGCTGACAATACATTGAATGCACAACAAACAAACAAACAATGAGTTAATGATAATAATAATAATAATAATAATAATAATAATGACAATAATAAACCCAAATTAAGAACAGTAAACCATGAAAATGTGGAAAAAGTTACAGTAAAAACCAAAAAAAGTTTGTTTTTTATATTTCAGAATTTTTATTCAGAGGCAATTTATGCTTATAAGTTAATTAATATAAATATAATTTATATTGTACAGTACTGAATATGGTTAACTAGTGCTCTCGCAGTTTTGAGATAAATATTTCATGAGGGTGGAAAAGAGTGAATGACATCGACTGATCCTGATAAATACAAAATCACTAAAATGATCCCATAATCTATATGGCCTCTGTAAACGAAAAGTTGTTATTAGCTTGTTAGGGCACCCAAACCATATGAAATTTTGATTTGTCCCGCCCACCACCAAACTGGGACCAATCAAATGAACTGTTACATTTCGAGGACGATTGTACAGTTTGCATTGAGTGGAATCTTGAGAACTGATACTTCATTTTACCCGATGGCACATTTAACTGACATCACCTTAAATTTGATGCAACCTTAGATAAAATATTTTATTTTTCCAAAAAACTAAATTTATGATCTATATCAATATGTTACCATTTTTACAACCCTTTGGCGGAACTTGTCTTGTCATAAAACTGCTTTTGTTGGTTCAGTATACAGTTCCCATTATGTCATCAGAGGCACACTTTGTATAAGGGCTGGAAAAACACGTTGAGTTTGTATGTGTGTGCGCATGCATGACTGTTCACTCTGCCCACTCAGATGAGAAAAGACTTTTTTTTAGAATTTCCACTGAGTTACAACTTTATGGGTGCCCTTGATGTTAAGTAATGTTATGGTAATTCAGTTATTATACATGATTGTGTAGCCTAAATAAACAACACTTTGGCTGTTCAGAGTTCATGAAAGTGTTTGTGGTGCTGCTTTGTGCACTACTATAATGCATGTGCTGCGAAATGTAACAGAAAGACATGGAGAAACGTTACAGCACGAACTCGCTGTATCAGTCAGTCACACACTTTCCCATGGAAAAAATCTCCTCCGCAGCTTGCCAAGGAGACCTAATTTCAAAATGAACAGTAAAGAGGGCTGAAGCCAAAGAAGAGCTACTGCAAATTGTCTTTCCCCATAAGGCAGTCAAGCCAAGACACTTTTAACCAACTGAATTGAAAAGAAAAAACTGTAACCAGTTTTTATTTTGGCTCAAAACACTAGAAAAAAAAATGTTTACGTCTACGTCAGCTGTATATGACAGCAGCTTGATGGGGCCGGATGAAATTCTGCTCGCTGCTTTGAAGTGTTCTAAACCCATAGCCATCCATCCACACCCGGTATCCTGAGAGCAATGAGACTGCAGAACAGGTTAGGCTAAATAGAGAAGTAAGAGATGGAAAGACTTAAACAGACACTCCCTCCATTCCAGGTAACCATTGGTTTTTCTCTGTATCAGTCAACACATTCATAAACTCCATAGGTGGAGCCAGGCAGTTGTTCAAATATGGTGCTGGATATTATCAGCAGGTTATATAAACTATAGCAGGTTGTAAATTCTGTTATCAGGCTGTGAATTGATAACCATCTGGTTAGTAACTTAGATAGCAGTGTTTAAGGAAATATGTTCACAAGATGTGAAGTGGGAAAGGTAAATAAACATATGCTTTTAAACAAATAATAATGGCTTTTAAATATATTATTTTAAATAAACAAAGAAAAGAAAAAAGACTGTTGTTTAAAATTACTTTCACTTTGGATGGTAATCCTGCATACGAGTATGTATATGAATATGAGTGAGCATATAGCGCCTCCAGCTGGAAAAAGAAGGTACGTAGTAAATTTATAATAATAATTAAAAAAAAAAACCTCCCTCTCAATCACTTGACATGTGTTGTAACATTAAACTGGCATGTTGTTGATGTCACTGCTGAGATTTCAGATCTGTGTTCCAAGAAAGTTCGGTTTGACCTCAGACATTTCGCACGATCTACGCAGAATGTGTTCTGTGTGGTATTGCAGAATTAGATGCAACATCAGGGAAGGAAGTGATTCACAATCAGAAAAGTATTTGGTTCACAGGAAGTTGGGACAATTGAAGGAAGGACAAAAAAAGTGCACAGCACGTATTTCTCAATTGCAAACAGCATGATTTCTATATAATTTTAAATGTATTAGGGTCTTTCTTTCCAATAATTATTTCTAAGAATTCAGAATAATTATTAGAAGTTTGACAGTTTGAAATATATATATATATATATATACACACACACACCTCAGGACAATTTATCATGAGAAAATAAAATAAATAGCCTAAATACTAAATATATTTATACATATTTTTATTTTAAATACAATTAAATATTTTAAATGTTTTACAGGTTTGCAGCATAAAATATGTTATGCTTAAAAATCCAGAATGATTTTTTTTGGTTGCATGCTGTTCATGCAAGTCGTACAGTAGTCACTACAGAAGCTGCAGCTAGATAGCGCACGTTCACTGTCATTTCACTCACACTAGCAAAGACTGTATGTAGCTTGACACTAGTCTGACACCCACAGTATCTGGTGAAGCAATCAGTGTGGGAATGACATGTACAGCCTGGAAATGGATACGGTCACGCTGCTCTCTCTGACCGTCGTGTCTCAGATTCTACAGAACCTTGGCAGCATTTACGGAATATATTCCCATGTTTGCTTTTAGCCAGAATAGAACTCACAGAAAAAATAATAAAATAAAAATGAACGTGAAAAACAGAAAAACAACAAATTATGTTGCTTTGGGTCTGTTAGCTATTTTATTTTAATTCACATCTTTTAGGTCTATACTGTAATTAATAACATCTTATAACTCATATATTTTAATCTCTGACACTACTTAACTGAACATAATCGGCGTTACATTTGTTTCAAAAAATACAAAGCGTAAAAACAGTAAGATTATAATACTTCGAAAGCAGAGGTGACGTAGTTGGAATTGCTATGACATGATTGATTGAAAAGTGTGCTCGTGAAGTTACGTAGACACGCGCTATTATTGTGTTATTTATTTAGATAACGTGTGTCATCTCTGAAGTGTATTTTGTCTATGGAATTACGATGTGTTTATTTGCTTGACGATAAAAGCAATAAAAACTAACTGAGCGAAAAAGAATTAATGTTAATACTCTTAAAATGAATATCTTGACCACAAAAATAACTAAAACTTAAAAGTAGGCCATCATGTGATTTCTATAAAAAAATAATTAATTTATGTGTTGGATGACTAACTGAGCACAGCCTGTATGACATTGGAATGTTGCTTGTAAACTTCACTAGCATGGCAATGTTGCATAAGACAGACAGGGTTTATTTTCTGCTCGCATCTGATAAGATCAGATAGGGTGAGCATATATAAAAAAGACATGGTCATGTGAAAATAGTAGGCTAACAACAATAATAACTAGATAGGCGTACATTTATATAGATTTGTCTATACAAGGAAGCACACATCTGTTTAATGTTGCTTGATGATCCACAGGCTGTCTAAATAATTTGCAGCTCGGCAGACCTGTGCTATGGCAGATGTAGTGTCGTAACCCTGAATCCATCTGCTCATTTTACACTTTAAGGTTATAAATAGCAATTCAGATCAGTGTGGCTGACCTTTCCTTAGACTGCAGGATAGAAGTGACTGTATCTGTCCACGCTGTGCTTTCGTTGGACTGCTTTATTTTAAATTGCATGGACTCAATATCTATGACTCATTCTGTGGTATCAATCATTTATTTATTATTCTTGTAAACCTCTGACACACAAATTTTGCAACGTTTTTCTTCTCAAGGCCACTGAAAAGACCATTGTGACCTTAATATAAGATATCTCACTTAATCGGCCTTTGTCTCTTGTCTGCTTCAGGCTGTAGAAGCATCTGGAAGTTGAGTCACTCTAGAGAGGTTACGACGTATACAAAACAAGCTGAGAAACACAAGGAAGTTTTCAGACTGATCCAGCTTCATATTCTAGGTCGTAATGACTCGAGTGTGAAACGTGCACTGGTTTATACCTCCCGCAGTAATGATTTTGTCTCTTTGAAGCTTCAGTTTTATTGGCAGTAGGTCTTAATATTTAACCCGATAGCATTACCGCTGCTAGTCAATAATAAACCCGATAATGACCTTTCATGCCTTTTGGACAGAGTCTAAAACACTCAAGCTGTTCAGTAAGTTTCCACACTCTGTGGAATGTTACCTCAAGAAAACACTGTCTTAAATTATTTACGAAAAAACTGTTTTGAATGAATATGAAATCAAAGTGATTATTACATATCTAACTGTGGCAGTTTTAAGTTGCTATAGGGCTGAAGGTTGGAATGCTGTTTTCTGTAAGGGTTCTTGAGGAGTGAGTTGTTTGTCATGGGGAAGATTAGCACAGCTGTGAAATCTCACAGTGATTCTTGTTTGTTCAGTCACCGATGGGTCAATGGCCCACTGAACTGAGAGCTACCAAGCCCTTGCACATTTTGATTATAATACCAATATATAAATATTCCAATAAAAGTAAATCATTTGTAAAATCTATCTATCTGTCTATCTATCCATCATCTTCAGCAAGGATGTATTAAATTGATAGAAAAAGCAACAGACAATATTACAAAAGTAAATGTACATTTGAGCTTTCTATTTATCAAAGAATCATAAAAAATATATCACAGCTTCAACAAAAATATTAAGTAGCACAACTGTTTTCAACACTGATAACGAAATGTTTCTTGAGCAGCAAAATAGCATATTAGAATGATTTCTGAAGGATCATGAGACACTGAAGAGTAAGAGTAATGGCTAAAATTCAGCTTTGTCATCACATAAATTTTACATGATATTAAAAATTTTTTTGATCCACTTCAAATGTTGACTACTGTATGTAAAAAGAAAAAAATGATTTTATATTGTAATATTTCACAATATTACTGTTTTTATAGTTTTGATCAAACAGCATAGGATTTCTGTGTACATACACACATATATATATATATACACACACATATATATACATACACGTATATGTATAAATTATATAAAAAAAAATACTTCAAGACAACAAAATGATTTAAAATACTTTATTTCGACAACAATCATAAAACAAAACCCCCACTGACTGGAGAAAAAAAAAAACATTCTCGTAAAATGACTTTTTTTGTTGACAAATTCACTTGCTCCCGTTGAGCACAGCATTAGGTATTCTGTCTGAAACAGTTGGACAAATTAACTAGTTTCCAAGCATCTCTATAATATTCATTAATGATTGAAAATTACTACCACCGTATTCTAAAGAACCTCAACTGCTAGAATTTTGGTTTGACCACTGAAGTGCATGTATCCTTTCTAGATCTACTTTATAGGAATCTAAAGAAAACCCAATCTGTTGAACATCAGCATTCTTCATACACCCAAGCAGAAAAACAGACATACATAAAAAGACTTTCAAGTTTTAGCCATAAATCAGGGTAAGAGAAAACTGACTGTGCCAATCACACCAATAAGAACCCAAGGGGATCTTTGGCATCAGCTTTTTCAACATTTTTATTGCCAAGACTGTTCGACTGCATGACAAGATGAATATGCCACATTCGTAACTGATACCATTCAGTTGCTTTAAATGACAGGCAGGGTGAGATGCGTTATACAATCAATAAACAGAATCATGGCTTTTTGTTCCAGGACCAGTTCCTCAAAATGAGAGGTAGATGAGACATGCTCAAACAAAACCACCTCCACAAAACCTCACTTTGGCTCTGTTAAAACGCACAAGGCTGTCTTGAATGTCAAAGTGTTAACAAACTGAGGTTTGATTGCGAGTTAAGCGTCAGGCCAGGTTAAAGTGCCATATTTAATAGCAGATACAACAAGTTGAAGTCGTTGGCAATTTATTTGGAACAAGAAATCAAGCATGTGGCATCAGTTTCACTGCTGGTTAGGTAAAATTTCATCAAACTGTCTGGCAGTTTCTCTTTGAAGCAACTTTTGTGTCATTCCCCTACAAAACATCATCGTCGCACAAGAGAAAAGACCATTACAGAGCAGACTTTCAATACAAGCATCATGAAGTGATGGATGAGAAGCATGGAAAAAAAAAAATTGAAGCTACATATATATATTTATACAAACATATGTATATACACGTGCCTTTACAAATCTCTGTACAGGTAAAAAATATACAATTTGTGGAGGAAACAAATTAGCCCATGTGTTTTCTGTAGTTTTAAGTTTATGATGATGAAGGCCGTTACTGAAGCAGCATAAGCGTGGATGTTTATTTTCTCTAAAGAGGCACGTCAAGGGGAGGCACTGCCCGTGTCCCTGAACTACCCAACTCTATACCGCCCATCACATGCACACACACATACACACTTTCACATTGTCGCTTCCCTTCAATCCCTCTCACAGCCAGCACGGAAAAAGAAAACACTGCAGAACATTCGGGAGACAATCTCCCGTCACATCGCTTTAAACTCAGTTTAGGAATACCTTAAACTGAGCCAGAGAAAGCACCAATTTCACCCATCATTTCCCTACTCTAAGGTGCTGTACAAGTTGTGCCAGACAAAAAAAATTGCTGAGTTGCAAATCAAAAGAACAAAATGTGGTCCGCTGATATATTAAGGCTCTCCGAAGGCCACTACCTGATATGGGCTTAAAAAAAAGAAAAAAAGACAAATTTGAACAAAGCATTGAAATACAATTGCAACTAGGAAAACTAAACTTTCAAAAAAATTAGAAAAATAAATAAATACAAAAGGAACCAACCTCTCCTTCATCAGGGGGTCAGTTTGAGCAGAAAAAAATATTTTTGTAATTTTTATTTTTTAAAGAAAAAAACATTTCATTGGTTTCACAGAGTGCTGTGTTTTGCGTTCCAACTTAAAGCATCTTGTATGCCAGGTAGTCTTGCATGGAGAAAGGAATGGGCAGCGTATAAACCTGCTGGGTAGGCATGACTCGCCGCAGGGTCAGGCGGCACAGGTGTTGGAGGCTTGCAATGCTGCGTGGAGAAGCCCAGAAATGCACGCTGCCATCACGAGACCTGTGAGAAGACAATCAGATGCCATTTAGCTTATTTAACTTGGCACTGACACATATTCTGCTGTTTTAGTAAACTAGATCATGCTCAAATGTCATCTTGAACAAGGTCTGGTTGTGTTTGTACAGTACAACTTGGCAATTTGTCAGACTGCAGTCATGCAGAAAAGTATGACAGTATGTGGGACAGCCAACTCATCTAAATAATTTCATAAATGAAGGAAGTTGCAGAACCGGTTTGGTGCATTTCTTTTATAATAGATCGTTCAGGATACTTTTGAACAAAGTGTGATGAAAGTTATTTTTGGCTTCATCTCAAAACAGAAGAACAGTTAGAAGCCAAGATAGAGCTTTATGTAGTAACATTACCCAGCAAACAATAGAGAGTAAGATTCATACCCGGCAGCTAACACACTTCCATCAGTAGAAAAGGCACAACAGAGGCCGTTAGTGAGAGGGGCGATGGCTTGAGGACTCTTCTCATCAATGCTCCAGAAACGCACAAGCCTGAAAAATCAAAATACAAGTTGATTTTTTTTTTTTCCACCACTGTGGTTTCCAGTGTCTTTTGTCATTTTTAAAGTAAACAAAAGATGAAACTGGAAGTATGAAGTTTGCCTAAAGATTTTTAAATAATTTTTTTTTTTTCCAGCGAGGACACACTAAACTGATAAAAAGTGACGGCTTCGCCATCACAGGAATAAATTACACTGTATTAATACAGAAAAGTTCTTTTAAACTACTTTATTTTTGATCAAGTAAACAGTCTTGGTGAGCAAGAGAATGATCGTATCATTTGTACGTAACAGTAAAATAAATTATATGCACAGTAAATGCAACTTTCTCATCCACCATTTTGTAGAGCACAAATGGTTTCATTCTCTTCAGTACGAGAGAGAGAGATTCCACCCAGAATCAGGAGGAGGTGTGGCGAAGGCAAACTGGGCGCCTCATAGTGATTAATGGACGTCATATGAGAGGCATGTGATCTTTCCCAGAAAGAGGCCCTGCAACAAATCACACACTCCTTCTAGAGCCCCTATCACCCTAACGCTTAATACAGGCTACTAACTGCAGCACAAGTGATCAATGTTGAGTTTTCAAAAGCAAATAGCCAAGTGTTTGCATTATCTTACCTGTCATCAGTGACGCTGGCAATGTGCCGACCGTCGTGACAAAAGGCAACGGAACGAACCCATCGATCGTTTGCTCCTCCTGCAAATATGGGTGAGGGAGGAGGGAAGAGATGCCTGAAGAGAAGATAAGAGATCAGTTAAAAACACGAGCTTGAAAGAGAAAAACAACAGGAAAAGGGGGTGGAAAAACAAGTCACGTACCCTAGCTCAAGCAGAACGGTGGCTGTGTGAGGGTCCCATACTATGACACGGGTGTCGTAGGAGGCTGTGGCCAGCAAGGCCCCATCAGGAGAGAACTCGCAGGACACCACGTCGTTATGATGGCCCTCCAGCTTACGGATCAGAGTGTACTTATCCATGTCCCACAGAAAGACCTGCAATGCAAAAGACAGGTGTTATAGCCTACTGTGTTTTCCACACAGTTCAGAGACAAAGAATTCAATTAATTCAAATTAAACAACAAGATCAAAATGTGCTCAGTGTCATTTTTTAGGAAAATCTTAAGCGCTACAACCAAACCCAGAAAAAGTAGCACATGCCAATGAAACAGCAAGGCTTAGTTGCACAAAACTGCAGTCAATGTCAAACTCTACAGAGCAGCTAGCAGTTGCAAGTCTTTAAATTACATCAATGCTCACATATTTTAAAATTAAATCTACAATGATACAGAAATACTACAGTGTACATATACAAAATTATATTTACATATATAAAATTACATTATTCCATAAATTACTACAGAATGTGTAAATAAAAAAAAAATACAAACAAGTAGTAACTTAAGGTAACATTATGTTACTCCACTGGTATCCCCTTTCAGTTTTAGTTCACTTGAGATTACAATAGGCTTGCACCGCGCCGGTGGAGGCCTAGGAAGAGACAGAGATACTGCAAGAGAAGAGAACATTTGATGGCCAAAAGGTTGACGCCTTTGGCAAACACAGAATACAGACATGTCACAACTGCAAACTCTGCTAATGAATCAACCATGAGACTTTCTAGTGCTTTATTTGCTCCAGCACAATTTTGACATTTAAGAAAGTGTAAAGGTGCGGTCACATTTACTGCTCTTTGGCAAATTTTTATGGGCAAAATCTAGAAATTTTAATATGAATCCATGCAATCGGGAGTCGCGTGAGGGTGAAAGATTTCCCCACATAGATTTCGAAATGGTTTCAGAAAGATCGGGAACCGAAAGTGGCTTGGTTTAAGTGCGAGCTTATACTTCATCACTACACTATTAACAAATGATAACAGCTTTTCTGACCACAAAATTTCTCGAAAGTGACCACACCTCAACAGTGCAGTTTTGAGTGCTGAGAAATCAAGGTCTTTATTTATATTAAGAAAACACTCTTGTAAGCTACAGACATTGCACTTGAGCAAAAGTGTACATATTTATTTATTCAATAACTAATTGCCGTTTAAACATTATGCTGTTGGTGGAGAAACTACAACGGTGCGTTTACAAGGCTAATTAACCATTTTCTTGGCAATGTGAGATAAAAGGGCTTCAGGGTGCACAACTACTGCCAGCATTCAAGGTTAAGCTAAGCCAGATATCTTGCACATGGAAGAAACATTACAGCCTTTTTTGGAAGTTGAATTAGTGCGATTTTATCGACTTTAGGAGAAATATGTGCTACTATTATTTAGTGGTTCCTTACAGATTAGGAAAAACAAGCTGGTGTTTGCTGAAGTTCTTGGGATGGCGTTGTTAAAACAGACTCTGCTTTCAGAACATGACAAATTAAGTTATTCACAAATGGAAAACAAAATGCGCTTGCACTTAGTGAGTGCAACCAGCATGGAAAGTACCCACAGGTCTTGCTTCTGGTGACTTCATGTATTATACAACAAGGAATGATGAATTTGAGTAACCCGTTTTCCCGATCCGAGTAATTCCACATTTGACTGACATTATCGGCCTGCAGGCAGTCTTTTGAGACACAAGGAGCCCTTTCATTGCTCACACATGCCAACAATGCTCCCAATCCCCCCTTAACTACTAACCCCATTATAAAAGAGTCTGACTAGGGTGTTAAGTACAGAAAAATCGACCAGCGGCCGAGCGTTTCGTATCAGAGGTGTCGTGAGTTCGGTTAACTAAGACACTAATGAATAGGGGGGGCTCTACCGGCTGACTCGTGTACACGTACAGCAGACACAATGTCTAGAGCTCCTGTTTTAGGGTAAATGTGTAGATGATGGGAATGCTACTGAATATAGAGGTGGAAACGAGTTAAGGAAGGGAAGTAGGGGGTAGGAAGGGGATCTCACTGTCAACTCTTCTGAGATATAAGGTAAAAGAAGTGAGAACTGCGACAGCGGGAGGTAGACAGAC